>JAAXOA010001390.1:0-16156 GCA_036561885.1 Salina celebensis
AAATTTCTCCTATGTAGAACAGATATATAACTTGCTGTATTGAACAGTGTATCAGTTAATTAGGAGGAAACGAATTGTGTACCTGAGTGATCAAAATGCTTGTGGAATTGATTCTGGAGACACGAAGTAACGGAAAACCTGATAATTTTGTCCAAGGATCCATGATTTCGGTAACCGTTGCTGGCAGCATTTTACCAAGTTCTTCAGCACTATTTTCCAATGATGCAAATAGATCGTCTTGTTCAACGTTCTTGAATTGACTGCAATACACAAGGTTTTATAGAAATAGCAGAATTACACTGACTACAATTCACATTATATGGAGCTTACTTATCCTGCAGGTAATTTTGGATAGCAGCTTGCATGACTTCCGCAGTAAGGAAAGATTGCAGCATGCGCAGCAAGGAAGCTCCTTTCTCGTACGCAATGTCATCATAAATTTTGCCGATATCTGCAATTGATGTGGGTTCATTAGCTACAGGATGAGTATCAGATGAAGAATCGTACTCCATTGCAACTTGATACACGTCCGAGACAAAGCGGTCCCATGGATTAAATTCTGGGTATGTCATTTCCACTCCAAGATGACTGAAATAGGTCGCGCTTCCTTCATTCAGCCATATCCACGTCCACCTTTCATTATAAATATGTATCACAGTTTTATTATTATATATAAGTACGCGTGTATTTGATACACGTTAAAACCTACCATTTGCATGTGACAAGGTTTCCAAAGAAGTGATGGCCAACTTCATGTGCAATTATGGATGTAATGCGATATCGTTCTGCTTCCGTAGTTTCTCCAGGAAAATACAAAAGCACCCGGTCATTGTACGTGATCAATCTATGACGTAAACGGTTACCGAGAATTATAAATTTTTCTCACTTAAAAAACGTTTAGTGAAAGCATAGAAGCAAACAAACATGCAAGCAAAGCCGCAATTTCTTCATGCCCTTACCCCCAGTTTTCCATCGCGGAGAAGAAAAAACGAGGAAGAGAAACTGAATCTAGCTTGGCCAACATGTATTTGCTGTTGAAGTACGTTTCAAATTTGCTCAAGACTGTGTTAGTTTAGTTTTCCATCGCGGAGAAGAAAAAACGAGGAAGAGAAACTGAATCTAGCTTGGCCAACATGTATTTGCTGTTGAAGTACGTTTCAAATTTGCTCAAGACTGTGTTTGTTTGATTGGCAGCGTAAACACCTCCGCCCCAATTGATCAAGTAGTAAGGTGCATACACCTAAAAGTTAACAGAATGCCCTGTAACTTCCATACAATCACTAATTACATAAAAAGTACTATTAGTCTTCACTCTTATAGTGGTGTCATTATTTGTAGCAAGTTGTGGAAGAACTGCTTCTTCGTATGTCATATCAGAGACAATCATCGCAACAAGGTATGTTGCCATTGGCATACTGGTTGCAAACTTGTCGATGAACCATCCATTCATTCCGTTCCTAAAACCAAACATGGAATCAATATCTTTGCTTTCACTTTAGAAGCATGCGAATAAGCAAACGCTTTTTACATTGGTTCAGTGGAAATCAAATGTCGGTTTGAAAGTGAGTGGTAGCCTTCCTTCCGCACCAAACTTATGTCAAACTCGGCCTAAATCATACTTTAAATTTTAAACGACCAGGCATTTTACCGATACTTTCAAAATCATGCTATGATTACCTTCAAGTGAGGCTCATCAAAGCAAGGGAAACTACGTCGGGCACTTATTGCAGCAAACAAAGTTGTAGCGACGTACCTGATTAAGGATAATGCTGTATTATGCGATTGCATTGGGTACAGGTACAACCACACAAAACTTCAATAACTCAATTCATTGTAGAAAGACCTACTTGGTTTCATTAGAAGCTGGGTCGACATATTGGTCCAGATACATTCCATCCAACCGAGTTTGGGAGACTGGAGTAACAAATTCAATATAGATTTGATACATGCTTCCTCTTTCTAAATTTTCAAACAGAACTACTGTGAAGAATTGTAGCTCAGGTTGTAAGCGAGTCTCCAAGATTGGAATGGCGTTTCCATTTTGATCTGTAATCTATTCGGAGGATAAAATTTATGCTACCCTTTCAGATTGTAACTGAACTTGCATAGGGTTCATTCAATATTTCACAATACCAGTGTTGCATCTTCAGTGATGTTAATGTCCAATGAATTAAGCGTAATAATCGATGTAGATTCCTGGACACGCAAATGAAATATTTATTTTGCCAGGTGCAGTGAATCTCGTATATCCAGGAGTTTCGTCAAGGATCGGTTGTAGCTGTAGAAAGTAATGTTCCGGAATAAGAGAAGTTGGTAATCTGAAGTCCTCCGCTGAAAGACCAACATCATGACTTTCCACGTTGTGGAAAATCAAAAGAAGTAGACACCAAGTAAGTTTTTCCATGTTTACCCTTAGAAAGTTTGATCATGACTATGAAACCTGCCGGAATCTGTTAAACAGATAAATCCATGAACTACGGCTTACGATTATGTACCTAATCACTAATAAATTGGTAATAGATAAGCGCTTCAATTTCCAATACTGACTATCTCGGTCGCGCGTAGCAAATGATAAAAATACTTGATAAGAGTTGGCATTTAACTTCCTTATGAATTACAAAATTATGCAATAAATCAAGCAAAGCAGTATAAAATGTTTACAACGAAAGAAAGCAGTTTTTCTTGGAACTATGAATTTATGAGTTCGTTTTTGCATGAAAACTGATATTTACAATCAAAATTTTGTATGCCCCAGTGTCCCAGTATGCGTAATAAGTTCCGGATGCATTAGGGTTCCTTCGCCGCATATTGCTGGTCACAGATAAATTGAGTGCTGTTTAGTCTTCAACATTAATTTTAATATCTGACCATTGTATGGCATCGAAAAGAATCGTTCGTGAGGTAGCACTTTCCAATGGGGAAGAGGTTTGTTTGTTGCTGGAAGGTTTGTCAACGAGGTTGGCTGTTACTCCAAATTGGTTTTCGCATTCCTCATAATATTTTGGCTCATTGTGAATGTATCGCATGGGCGTATCTACAATGGTGATGTACCATGTGAAAAGCATGGAGAGAAATAGAAATTCAAGGTACTCCATGATACATGACTCGGGCGGCAGATTTGCTTCCTGGAAATAGCCCATTGTTTGACCAGACTGTAACCGAATTTTCACCAACAAGAGAGAAATAGAAATTCAAGGTACTCCATGATACATGACTCGGGCGGCAGATTGGCTTCCTGGAAATAGCCCATTGTTTGACCAGACTGTAACCGAAATTTCACCAACAACTTCGAGTATTTGCGTTCGGACTTATCGAGTTCTCTACTGTATTATCTTTTATTATCTTTTACTAGGGTTTCGTGACTTTCGAATTTGGAAATTGATGGGGTAGTTGGTAAATTGAAGCCGATTGTACCAACAATTATCAATTATATTTTATTATCTTTTACTAGGGTTTCGTGGCTTTCGAATTTGGCAATTGAAATGGGATAGTTGGTAAATTGAAGCCGATTGTACCAACAATTATCAATGTTAATTGTAATTTTTTAAAAAATATACCTACAAATTCTGTCGTATTAACAACATTTGCCAATAATGTACCATTCTGGTATGCACATGCACTGTTTATATTTTAGGACTATTTCCACACTGCACTACTAACTTGATTACTAACTAATGAGATTTTTATGTGGCATTGTTGAGAGTTTCTTGCAAATTTTCCGGTGCAACAGCTTCGTTTATTCTACTTGTCCAATCATTTTTCAGTAAAGTTTACCAATAGACTACAAAAGCGATTGGTTTGACAGTCAGCATATTTAGTATGGAAGCAATATACAACATTGCAGTGGAAAGCAACGCTTCCTTCAGTAAAACAATTTAGTGTTTCCAAGCTACAAATCCCTATACATCTGTGTAGATTATTCCAGTCCAGATCCCATTTCTATTTCTTCAACGATGTAACATTCCTGGTATCTAGAACCTGGTGTGGGTTGTTTGTATGAATCCATGTCCCAGGTGCTCTAGTCATTCTCCTAAACAGAGAGACCCTTCCATTCATCATTCCTGCTACCTCATAATGGATGAAAGTTTGGATTCAAAATTGTCAAGCATGAACTCATTGTTGGCTACCAATACCGAACCACAGCCCCCAATGTTTTCAAAATCAAATACGGGTTCGGAAATCAACATGAAAGATGACAAATGCAATATTCCTGAAGCCGGCGGTGACTCCAACGTCTTTAATCCCAATCCTTTTAGAGTTTTGCCCCCTGAAGTAGGTATTGAGAAATCACAAACTACTAATCTCGAAAATAATATGGAATTATGAAATTTTGACTTCTCTCACAATTATTTAGATGTTGGCAGAGATTATGTTGTATTTCGACCCAAAATTTCGTCAAAAGCTCCGCACTGTCTCCAGATTCTGGAAGTTCGTTGTGGAGAAGTACTATGGAATTTCTTTAACTGTTAATAATCTAAACTGGAATGCAGTTGAATCTTGCTCTTGTGCGAAAACCGTAATTTTAAACGGATTTTCTCGGGATGTTCGTCACCCGGAAGTTATAACTGAGCGACTGACAAAGTTGATTATAACAGACATAGTCGCTTACTACAGTTTTATGCCAATACTTGAAGAATGTTACACACTGGAATATCTGGAAATTAATTCCGTAACATTTTTACAAAAATCCCGTCTCGCTGAGTACAACTCCATTGAATACTTGGATGAAAGAACAGAAGGCTGGCTTCCCAAACTAAAAACTTTCAAGTTTATATCTTGTACTACGAAGGGTGGCGTTTACAACCATGTTTTGACCGTTCCTGAGGCATTAGAAGACGCTTTTGGATCCGACGATGTTACAAGGACGACCTTTGACATTAGTCGGGGTGAAATGGAATTCATTCCATTCATTCTGCAGATTTTAGCACATGCTTCGTCCCTTGCACATGTTGAAATGACACTTACTGACATTTGGAAGCTTTCCTTTGGTGATATCTTACAAGTAAGTGCTCCAGACACCCATCCAGCATTGGCTTTGGATGTTTCCTCCTGGCATTTTGGATCAAAGCGACTTCTTCCGATTGTAAACCTCGTGCAAAAACTTAAATCATTAACGACTCTGTCTTTCAACTTTCCCTATCATTTCGACACTTTCTTTATCAAATTCCATCCTGTTGAGAGGAACCAAACAACCCGGAGTAAGCCGTTCCAGCTGGAAGAAGTATCTGTTCACCAGTCGTTCCGGTGGTCACAAGAAATGTCGCAAATGGATATGCCCTGGTTGGAAATCCTGGGAAGCCAGACTGCCCTAAAATCGCTGGAGTATCCATTCCCCATTTACACGAGCGACGACAAAATGGCCGAGGTAATTATGCGCAACTGTAAAACTCTAGAAAAGATATCATTCACTGGCCATCGAGAAGACAGGGGATTACTCGACCTTGATCATATAAGAGGAGGTCATATGACATCCTGGGATGCACAATGGTTCAATTCTTGTGAAACTTTACAAGAGTTAAGTCTGAAGGCCAACACCAGATTTATTTTGACACCTACTAACATGGCTAAAATGGAGAATGTCCACTTACTACCAAACTGTCTCAAGCATTTCACACTTCATGGATGTATCGACACCAAGAACATTCCTTTGGCAAGTGTGTTCAGCGGTTTGGTCAGCTTGCAAACATTTTCTCACCAAGCGAGACTCTGTCCTTGGTACAAAATCGAAGGATTGCCAGTAATTGAGATGCAAATATCCCATGCCATGGATGTCATTATGTCGCTACCAAGTCTAATGCAATGGACGCTTGAATGGTATGATTCTACCTCAACGGTGCTTGCCCAGGTTCTAATGAACTCGGAGGTGCCTTCACAGTCCGCTTATTTATCGGCACAGCTCATTGACTGGATTGGAGACAGAAGAGACAATTTTAAACAGAGCGAAACGATCGTTGACCGATCTGTCAAGTCTTTCACAATAACTGTCTTGTCACGCGACTTTCTTAACGCATAACATTTTGTATAATACAAAATTGTATATTTTGTGATTTAATTTTTCGAAAAATGGAACACAATTGAAAGAATAAGAAAATTAAATTGAGAAATCAGAAGGAGGTTCTGGGAATAAACGAGTACTGTATCCGTTTTTCTTTGTACAAAGATTTTGGTGCACTTCTGTAATTGCGAAGCGATGTATCCAAATAAGATAACCTTGGATCTGGATTTTCACTCCTTGCCGTGTAGAAGCTTTCCAATAAACTGGAACCTGCAAATAAACCAAGTTCATGAATCACTACATACTGTAGTCAGTTTTTTATTTGTTTTCTTCACGGCTTACTTTTTGCTCTAAAGCTGCTCCTGGAGAATAAATCACATCTTTGTTTTTGAATTTGGGAAGTCGGCCGACGTTGATAAAAGTCATAGGTTCGCTTCGGATGCTCTTCATGTTCCAGTCGTCTGAGTGGACGAATGTACTGAATCGGTAGCACTATCACTAGTACTTGGCCAGCAACAAAAGGTTTGCTCTGCCCATTCCAGTTGTGGTGCATCAGTCCAGAATTGACTCCATCGAGAAGGTTTCCATTTTCGTTCAAACGACGACCCAGACCAGCTTTGAATTGGAATTTGTCATCAGTCGGCCCAAAGGAATTTTGGAGAGTATTTCGATCCAGGATTATTAAGAAGAAAGAACTAATCACGATCCCCAATCCGATTGCAAAGTAGTAAATGAATAATAACGGTAACCAAATGAAACGCAAGGTATTTGACAGTTGAAACAGTTGCAGCAACAAAACTAACGTTGTTTGTGCAAAACTGATAAGGATTTGAAGGATCTGGTGAAAATTCATATTGAAACTCCTGAAAAGAGTGACGCACACTCCGATTAGGTTTGTACGATTCGTACAGCTAAATTTTTGGTGTGATTCGATATGTGTTCGAGTTTTTCTAGTCTTTGAGGAAAATACTTTAGGAAAAATGAAAAAAAAAAAAAAACTGAGCCAATGTTCCTGTGTAGAACATGAATACATCTTAGCTAAATAGATGTCTGTATATTTGTGACTTATCACGAAGTTCATATTTAACGAAATCGACCAGACCCGAAATGTAAAAACAGCATTTCCAAAAATTCAAGAAGAAACTACTAGATTAGACTTTAGATAGTAAAATCAGGTTGATTTGTATCGAACATATATTAGAATTCAACATTTTCAATAATCTATTTAGTATAGTATTTAGCATATATTATGTACTTTTGGACAAGTTGCTCATTTCTTATTTCTTTCTTCCATGATTTACTTTCTTTGGGACGATCAGTATATGTAATTCTAAATCTGCATTAGGTTTAATTGGGTAGCGATTAAAGATAGCCGTTTCCTCTCTGCTCTGCTACTGCCCAAAGATATGCAAATTACATATGAAGTCAGGGACAGGAGAGGTCTACGTTGGGTAAAAGCATGAGGAAAATTGAACTTGGATATGATCATTGTCAAGGATTTTATTGGTGTTAGTTCAGGCCGACTCGAGGTGGACAATCTTTGCCATTATCAATTATCAGCCAGATTTGCATAGGTAGCTATTGCAAGCGTTAATCCATTCAGTTAGATGCATAGGTTCTAGTAATAAGCGCTGCAAAAGCTGTAAGCGGTTGATGTCTTGAAGCTGACGCTAGGATAAACTCGTTGACAACCTTTAAAATATAATTATTCTGCAGGGGCTATGACTTGAAGAAAAGTTTTATGACAAATGAGGAAAAAATGTGATGAAGAATTGAACGGAAAAGATGATCAATAAAGCAAGGTCAAGACCAAGCAGCACCAACCAAGGTATCAGAAGCTACATTAACACAGCAATTACCAACAGCGGTAGGCAATGAAGAATCAGGTCAAGCATCACCCTCAAGCTCAACTGCCATTGCAAATCACTATCATGGCAATGTTGATGAACTACAGAGTAATAGCGAGTCCATTATCCCTGTACCGTCTTCATTTAACCTTCGCACGGTAGCTAGTCAAAACACAGCGGTAACTGTTGCAAATGAAACTCATCTCCACGCTAGTAATGAGTTACAATTGGGAAATGAAGAAAATGGAAGCACTGACTCTGAGAATGTATCTCCTGATCAACGACCCAATGTTGAAGTAATTGTTCCCGGGGCAGGTGGCGATCCTCCAGAGGATGAAGACTGGTTTCCATTCCCCTACCCGGCACCTGGCGCACCTTTAACTTTTCTTGAATTCCTTCAGCAAATCGGAGTCGCAGCAGTAATAGCACTCGCCTTAATACTTTTTAGTGAGATACTAGATGGACTTTTCAGACATCCAGGGGGTTGGCGAAGAGAAAAGCGAAAGTACCCGCGTCCGAAGATAAGAAATACGACTCAATAAATTGAATCAAGACTGTTCCGAGGTTTTTTGCTAATAATGCAAAATATGGAATTGGTGTTGCGAATTGTGGCTACTTTGTTCTTAAACTATTCTATTTCATGCTACGTTTTATGCATTATCTGTAAAATTGAAGCCTTGTTGCAATCTCATTTGTATTGATTTTATTATAAATTACAAAAGTTATAGCAAAAAATACATACTAGTAGTCTAGTAGCACATGCAATACAATTCATAATTAATTTACACACTTCAGCATTCATGCGCAACGTGGTAATACACAAAATCGAAATAGTCATGAAGTTACTATTACTTTTTTAATCTATTCATGATGAACGACCATCAGATCAAAAACAATCCTTTACACTTGATTTACTTGACGGTTGTAGCTGTTGCACCTTGTATTTCACGTGAAAGCTTTCCTTTACCTGTCCAATTGAACTTGGAATAGGAGTTTTCATGATCTTCACAACAATCAGTTTCCTCTTTCATTGCAATCGCTAAAAGGCCTTTTAAGGCCGTTTTCTATGATTCATATGAACACGCCAAAAGGGCAGCATGACAAGTCAATAACCATCACATTAATTTACCATTTTGTCTTGTTAAACTGCTCTTTATAGTAGCTAGAGTATGCAAAATTGACAAAATCTATATGCTCAGTTGTTTGTCTATACCATACCTAAACAAAAAGTTGCAACTATTTTTTAATGTGTTTTTTTTTGCTTGGTAAAACATCTTGTGTGCAGTATGCACCAATGACCCATATTAGTTTCCTTGTTACACTTTTCTTATGCACTCGCTACAAAAAATTTTTCATGGGCAATGTGCCTGCATTGCATTCAAGGTCATGACTAATTGCTAACACTTTGGCAGTTGCAGAAATCTTCCCTATGGCTAGCTCACCGGCAAACTAACTTTTGACAGCTGCAAGTTCCTCAAACAATTTTTTACTTGACTGTTTCATAACTATCATAACTTATGGGTCGTTATGTTTAGAGGTTACACACGTAATCATCCCTAGCTACCTTTACTCCTAGATTTATGAATAATATTACATAAGACGAAACTACAAATACAGTTAACTAATAGCCTCTTCAAGGCACCCAGAAATGCGTACTTTACTGAATGCTACACGTATAAAACCCTCAAAAGTGTTTAACTTTAATTTAGTCTTGCTAACCATAAAACCTTAAAACTTAGTTTTGGCACGACAGTAAGTAATTGTGTAAATACACTATAGGAGAAGACACTTGCACACAGTTCATGTAACAAAATAATTTTATAATGAACGCTAAATAAGATACAGAGATTCATGGATGCTAACTTTTTTTAAATACAAAAAAAAGTTTGAAAAGCTCACGGGACCGCTGGAATGAAGAACTGGAGAGTGGGAACAGACACAAACCGGCTGTAGTAGTATCTGATTGGCCTCGAAGGTCCGTATGGGGGAGGCGGTGGAGGTGGTCCATATTGGTAGTTTGGCCGAACTCTGACAATCCTGCGGCAGTATCCTTTATGATCCCGACGTTCCCCACGGGGACAAGGCCTGTCTGGAACTATGATTGTTGTTCGGTCCAATGATGACTTGGGATACATTGGAGGGGGGCCAGGGGGAGGTACAACCAAGTGATCTTCTGGGGGTGGAGGTCCAGTGTGAAGCAATTCGTCTAAATTATCGTACCTCTTGGAAGCTGTATGTGCTCTGGGTCGCATCCTCTCAGACTCCATTTCGGTTGGATCGTCATGCAGAGCTCTACGCTCGTTTTCAACAAGTCGGTTTTCACTCTGGAAATTGTCTGGAGATTCTGACGAAGGAGAAACTTCGTTGGAAATTTGCCTATGAAAAATTCCAAGTCAAATCAGAAATATAGTGCAAAAAGCGAAGGGTTGTTTGGTTGAAAATTGATATTGACCTTTCATCGCCGTGATCGTCGGAATAAGTGTTGGAGACTCGGCACCTGGAGAACCGTCTGGACTCCAGGAAAAATTGAAAAATACTACAAAGCTCGTCATTGGGCGCGGAGGACCTACTCTCGTCATAAATTTGTCGGGTTCTTTTCTGACCCCCAGTTGCAGATATGTCGTGGTGAACATCTCCAATACTTACCACTGGGGACATTTCCACATTGCGCACTTCCCTCCCACTAGAGTCTTTCTCGTCCTTCTGAAAACTTCCAGACACTGATACTTTATGATTGTTGTCAGAAATGAGTGAAGGCACAACAGACTCTTCTCCAGAGTGATGAATTGGCACTGGGGCAATTGGAGTTTCTTCTGTCACTAAAGGATGACACTGGATTGTAACAAACAAACTTGCGAATAACAAGATGTATTTTAACATTTTAATCAATTCTGGCTCCTCCATGATTTCCAACAATTTAAATTCACCGTTCACATAAAAAATTTTAACTTTTTAAAAAATCCACAGCTTGTTTCTTGTTCCGTTTTAAAATGAGAATTCCATTAAATATGAATTTGTCCATGCAAAATCTCGACCAGAGTGATCCTTTCGTTGAAGATTCAGTGTCATCACTGTTGGATTTGGGTTGACAAGCGGAAACTAGCTTTGTTTGCACACATTTGAAATTTTAATCAGTCCATGAAAACAATTTGTTCCGTTCACTCATGCAAAACAAGTGCTGCTGATAATTCTCATGACTATGAAACACGCTGGTCCACGCACTCATTAAAATCCTTTGCATTTACATGCTTTAGCATAAACTCACTACTACATTTCGTCACGAAAATGATATCATCACAAAAAGAAAAGAATCTCCTTAAAGACGTCCTCAGTTAGATGCATATTTCCTTCACACTTGGAGAGGACTGCAGGTTTTTTTGCAAGATGGAAAAACTTTGCATGCTAAACCGAGGAAAAAACGCAGTAAGGAACGTTAATAATAAATAGCTACACAGATCCTTTTTGTCATTAACTTTTTAAAGGTGGACTGCATCTAAACATTACTTTTCTATACAACATCTATATCCTGCATTGTAATAAACTTGTGTAATAATAACTGTGCATGATTTGCAATTAGAGGACACATACCAAGTTTGCTACTTGCACATGTCCCTTCAAGTACCTAATTGTCTTTATCTGTTGGTCCTCCATCTATAGTTTGCAACTGAACGCGTGCGTGACGCTGACGTGATATATGACTTTGTCATTACCATAAAAATTAGTGTAGCAGTTATTCAAATTTTTAACTAATGTGGATTGTTGCAGTTAGCTTATTATAGGATAAATTGTCTTTATAATTTAGCATTTCTGTCGGAACCTATATTATACTTTGTGTATTGGAAAAATTATCTATCTATATCCGTTTTAACGTTTTAGCGCTCAATAGTTTTGTGATGCTAATTCTCTAAATTATCAGTTCAGGAGGGACTGCACATAAAAAAGCAGCAAGAGTTGTCAGCGTATGCCTTGAACAGGTACAATGATTTGTGGGGTTTATAAGAAATAGCAAGGCGTTCCAAGTCTTTACAAGTTAATAAGAAAATTGGTGATTTTTTTTATATAGGCTGGATCTGAATAATAAACGGTGGTGTTGGCGTTTTATTTAAAAAACTAGCTCGGAAAAACTGCAATTGGCAAGTATGATGCATGGAGAGTGACGTCAGAACAGTCTTCCAGACAGATTTGTCTGGAACGCTCTGAACGAACTGGACTTGTTTAGCAAGTTTTTTTGGAGGTACTAACGAACTAGACCTTAACTAGTTATATGGAATTTAGTGGAACCATTCTGTTTGCTTTGTCTGTGTCACTGTTGGTTGACTGTACAATTACATGATTAGTTTATTGTAGCAGAACCAATACCAATGCCATTTTTGATCGACTTTATATCGCAAACAAATCAAGTGGATAATGAAGTGCCATTTTTTGGCGGTAGCTTTATGGAAATGGAAAATGTTGAATGGTGAGGTGGGTGGGTCTCCATTTAGGCAATAGTTTAATGTGTTGTAATGTGTAATATTCTGCGACGACAGAAGTCAAAGAGTTAAAGACGCACCTTAAAACGCTTATGAATGAGATAATTTTTAACATGATGATTTTTGATACTATTACTTCCGGATTGATTACAAGGCCAAGAAATGTGGCTGTCTTTCACTAAGGAATTTATTGAATGAATATTGAACGAATGTTCTCTGAAAGGCTTTTCTAAAAGGGAATAAATATGAATGCTTTGGTTGGAAAAGAACAAACGGAGTATGCGGGAGGAAACTTGTAACATTGTCATTTAAAGAAATCCCCAGCCCCAGCCTATAAAGTGTTCGCGAACAGCAGCGTGTCATACTGTACAACGTAATTCAAATCCCATTAAAAAAATATATCACGAAATGAGTAATTTTGACAATGTACAATGTAAGAAAGGTCCGTAGTCCAAAAAATGCCTTTATAAGTTGTGATAGCATAGTAAATAGTTTTATTTTATCTTTTCCCTTCTACCATGATAATATGATATCCAAATTTTGTTTTTACTGGAGGGTTTGTATAGTTGGGACTATCAACAGTTGAAATAGGCAACGCAAACGCAGCTTCCTGTAACACAAAACGAACATTGAAAATTACAGCTAAACTCAGAAGAATGTAATCGGGTTTCGACTTTAACTCAATTATTCTAAATCGTCGTACCTGAAAGGGGCCCACCATAGAACCTCGTGTCATCCATCCCAGATCCCCCTGTTTCAGAGGAAACGAAATCTTGTAACAATACCATCGTAGTTTAAAGTGTAATAGGAATTAAACAGAATGCTTTACAATACATACCCCACTACGGGCTTTATCTTCACTGTAATTAGTCGCAACCTCTGAAAATTTGACTCCGGATTGTAGTTTCTCTAGCGCTTCCATAACCTTAGAATGTTTCTCACAAAGAATGTGACGGACCTACATAAACAAAAATCAACATGAAAGCATTCATAGCAGCAATCAACGAAGTCGTGAAATTGAACGAATTCTTTCGATTGACTAAACTTTATTCACGATGACTTACTTTCACTGCCGTCCCACCTTTAGGAGCTGCTTTCTCCTTCTCGTCTCCTTTACCCCCTCCGCCGCCTTTGCCCTTAGCACCTCCCTTGGCCCCACCAGCGTCACCTTTCTTACCGGCATCTTTCTTAGGTCCCATAACTGCCTAGCTGTGACGTATTGCCGTTAAGTGTAAGGGCCCAGGAACCTGTTTTCCAATATTTGTTACAATTAATATCTGTCATCCGCTTATCATTCTGTGAAGCTAACAAGTTGCTGCTGGAGGAATGGAGAGAAGAACATCTGAGAAGGAATAGCTCATCTATCAAAGCATGCGCTTGATTCTGAAATATTTGCCCCGGATACAAATGCATTGAGTTTAACACTTATGAAGCAAAGCGGCTGAGTTTCTGTCGATTTCATAAAACAAATGAAAATTTCTGGAGCACAAGCACAAAGGATGTTCTAGGTATTCGGAATTCGGGTTCTGATCTAGGGTTCGGGTTGGTGATAAGTTCCATGTCGTCAACAATTAAAATAGATTTTGGTTATCAGTCAGTTTAAATTGATCATAGTTACATTCCACGTCTTCCCGTGTATTTGGAGCGTGTATTCGAAGTGACATAATGGAAGCGTTCTTGAAAACCGGAAAACTCGGCAAGGCCCGTCAGGACGGCGCGACGCCTTCAGGTGCCCAACAGGAAACTAAAAAGAAGTCATGAGCCAGTTCCATGGGTAGAAAAATAGTAAGTTCTCCTGAGTTGAGTGTTTTTCAGTTTAATAGACCAATTTGTCATCATGCCTTTGTTGCTTAATCTTCATTTTCCAGTCGGCCAAGAAACATCGACGATGTTGTCCAGCAGGAAGAGGTGGTCGCTGTCTTGGGGAAGATTCTTACTGTAAGCTATTTACACACCATTAAACTGTGTACTTAGAAAAGACAGATTTAACCACACAAGTGTTGTGTGGAAGAACTATGACTTATTGCTTGTGATTTATTCAGGGAGCCGATCTGCCGAATCTTCTATTTTATGGACCGCCTGGAACAGGTAAAACCAGTACGATTTTGGCAGCTGCACGTCAACTATTTGGAGAATGTTACAAAGAAAGGTAAAACAAAATTGAAACGGAATATAATATAGAACGCAACGCTATTGTTATAAAAACTAATTCGACTTTCTTTGTCTAGGATTCTGGAGTTGAATGCTTCAGACGAGCGAGGAATTAGCGTTATTCGAGAAAAGGTCAAAAAGTTTTCACAGCAAACTGCAACAGGAACTTTACCTGAGTAAGATTTCCAACTTGGAATAAGAAAAATGATTGTTGGGCAGTAGTAATTTTACATTTAAGTACTATGTTAATTCAGTGGTCGCCCATGTCCACCCTTCAAACTGGTGATTTTGGATGAAGCAGACGCAATGACAGTCGCAGCGCAATCTGCCCTCAGGCGAACAATGGAAAAGGAAACTAAATCAACGCGATTTTGCTTACTTTGTAACTACTTGTCGAGAATCATTCCACCAATTACATCCAGGTGTTCCAAGTTCCGTTTCAAGCCACTAAGTAAGCTCAGAAATTTAATACTCAACAATAATAAACATCTGCAAATGTGACTTGCTGGTTGCTGACAGCGTGTTTTGGTCTCATTTTTCAGAGGATGAAATGATTTTGCTAAGACTGGAGAAGATCTGTGCGGCGGAAAATGTTAGATTTGAAAGTGGCGTTTTGAAGTCGCTGATTATTGCTTGCGAAGGAGATTTGCGTCGGGCAATTACTAGTTTGCAATCTTGTCATACGGCTGAAAGGAAAAGATCACGTTTTAACGATTGCAGATGTAGAGGATTTATCTGGGGTAAAGAAGTGCTATTGTATTTAATCCGTGATTTTTTATCTTCAAAATTAAAAGCCATAAGCTTACTAAACGTTATTTCAATGCAGATGGTTCCAATGCAATGGGTCGAGGATATGTTTGGTGCCTGTCAAACTGGAAACTACGACAAAGTGGATACAGTTGTCGAAAACATGAGTAGGAATGGATTACCCGCTGCAAAAGTTCTTGATCAATTTTTTCATTTCACGCTTGGAAATGATCAACTAACTGACCCCCAGAAAGCGAAGATATTTCAAAAAATTTCGGTACGTTGAGAAAGAATCTTGTTACATATATGGATCGCATGGCATGACATATCTCCGATTTTTAGACATTCATTACTTTCCATGTTTTTTATAGGAATGTAACTTTCGACTGATGGATGGTGGCAGCGAGTATTTGCAATTGATGGATCTGGGAACCACAGTTATGTTAACTGTCGCTTAGTTTTCATTCGTCGGTTTTGTATTACTTAAACTGTGAACTTACTACAACATCTAAGATTAAAATAAAACATCTCCAATAAAAATATTCTGTGTTCTTCAGAATTTTCGTATTTATGTAAACATTACTTAAGCACGATGCATCACTTCCACATGGTACACAGCATCATTCGTCTAATCGTCATTGACCTATAACGGAACTAACGGTTAAAATTAACCCATCCCGAGAACTTGTGGAACAATGGAATTTCCGATAAAAAAATACATACTTTTATGACATACATAGTGCTCCACATTCCTTCAGTTGTCGTGGTTTTATCGATGAATTATGCAACAGGGCTTTTTGTCCTTTCCTTTTCTCAAGTGTTTGATTTGATAATGATTCCGGAACAATTTAGGGCAGAGATATTAATAATCTAAGATTTAGGGTGTCAGTTCCAGTCTTACAGTAAATTAGAGCTGAGACCAGCCACCACAGTGCTAGACAGAG
>JAAXOA010001391.1:0-16145 GCA_036561885.1 Salina celebensis
TTGTCTTACCTTGGAGACAAATAGCTCAACCGTGAAATTTATGCATTGAACACAAACTCGTATCATTCTGAAATTCCATTTTCGGGCACAGGTATTGGGAATCCTCGTGGCAGTAATGACTACTACTCTATTACATAATGCAAACGTGTGTTCGCAATGTTTCTACGTTAAACAAAAATGTTCAAAAAGGAAGTTATTTTAATGAAGTGAGTTGGAGTTGCTCGGTCCGGTTGACACAAAGTCATTCTGTTGCAGCTTTCTCTGTTGCGTTTTAAGTGGCAAGAAAGGGAAACTGTGCATTTAAATAAAAAACACGGGCATGTTTTAAACAAAGCCTTAGAGTCACTAAAAATTCTCGTAGTTTGCAATTCAATTTTAGTTTAGTAAAATGCAGGATGAAAACTATATATCACTATGTAGCATTTTGTTCTAAAGGAGTGTTCTTAATGCAAGAGCCTTGAGTTGTTGATTGTGGTACTAAGTGAACTTGAACTTTAGCTATTGTGACCCACAAAAAATAGTTTGAAAATGTTTGCATTAAGCATCAGGAGTAGAGCACCGGATTTTTAGTTCTGGTGGGTTCACTGAGTACAAACATTTGCATTAAACACTAACCATAATTCATTTATACCAATTAATGCCAGACATAGTTGTTGCACAAACTCACGCAACGCCCTTCCAAATTTCCAGTGCTAACTTATGCGATTATCAATAAATTTTCGGTGGCTTTGCTTTCCATAACAGCTATGATTTACGATTTTAGATGTTTGTCTTTGATTGAATATGCTTATTTCAATCATTTATAGTTAACAGGTGGAAAATACCGGGATATTTCGTCATCAAACCATTTGTATTCAAATAGAAAGTAATCACTAACGATGCATTTAAAATAGTTTTTGCGCCGAGACACGTTGTTGTTGGGGCGGTCAACCAAAATTTGCATGTGTAGGTGCAGTTTTCATACTCTTAAATAAAGATTATAATTTACCTTGTCACAGTACATTTCAAATAGCATAGCAGATTAATGGGAAAAGAAACTCAATCACTGATGTAGGTACAGTCATTAAAACCATTTCCAACACGCACAATTTTGAATTTGGTTGGTTTGGAACTTTGGAATTTACCGGTTCGAAAAGACCACAGAATCTCTTTTCCGTTGCATAACCAAAACCTTCTAGACAAAAGAAAATGAAAACATGTGTAATTAATTAGATAGTATTATTGTTACTCATGCTCTATTACAGACATCCTGCTCAATAGTACGCAATTATATAATTGCGTAACAATCACTATTTTACAACCTATATTGGATGGTCTTAGGACTCGTCAGCAGTATTTTAGTCTGCTTTAAAGTCTACAAATATTCATTAAGATATAGTTAAAATATTAATTTGCTAATGATTGATACATTGTCCATTTAAAATTGTGCATTCGATATATGTATAATCCACAGCTGCTTCAGTTTCAAATTTATAGAGAAAAGAGACAGTTCTCTTTTCAAAAGTGCAAGCTTTCACTTTGTGTTTGTAAGCATGCAACAAATCATTTGACAGACTGTTTCAAACCATTTTTTGCACTGAACTTTACTATCGTAAATTTTGCACACAAAGTTGAAAAAATCACCCAGGATAACTACTGTCAATTTGTATTCGTACAGATGATTTGTTAATTGATTCTGCTTAGTCAGATAGTATGGTTACTGGTAGTAGTTTGGTCGTTATGGTTATAGTTTTTTTTTTGCGTAAAACGTTTGTTTTACACGAATGTGTACATCGCACATTGCTTTGTATAGACAAATATTAGTTATTACAAGCATAAATACGGTTTCGAGAAAATACAAGAATATAGTTTGTTAAAGATCAAGTATGTAGTGTGTGTGAGTTACCCTTAATAACCGGTCAAAATCACGTAAACGCTTCAGTGTGTCAATATGTATAATACACAAGTCTCATATATCACATAACTTCATTATTTTTGCTTCATTACGTAACACTAGAATATATCACTGTACCGTTTGAAAGAGCTGAATGACATCCCATACTTCACGAACTATATATCAATCAACTCTGATATTCACGACTATAATACCCGTCGAAGTCACCATGCCCACTCGAACTATACAGCAAAGACTACTTATGGGAAACGGCTTATCACCTCGTACTTCACGTCATTCAATTAACTAATTGATGAAATATCACAAATCATCAATTTGAAACATTTCAATGCAACGCTTACAGAAAAAATGTTAAATTAATAACTAAATCAACAAAATTGCAAAACATTTGTATCAAACTATTCTTTTGACTTAAAATATTCTTTTTTTCTTTTACATTTTGTTCTCCTCAATTATCTCAACTCAATTACTGCACAAAAATTGTCAAATGTAAAGGGTTTCTACTTATATGAAACAGATTGGATGAATAAATACTAAAAAATGCGTGTACTCCAAAATCTTCATTTTATCTAACTGCCAACAAACAAGCATAAAAACTTGTTCGCCAGTTGCATGGAATGATGGACCAGCCGTCACCACTTAACACTGCCTGGCATATATAATCATTAAGACTTTTGAAAATAAAAACTTTAACTAATAAATGTCCTTCGAAAAGAAACGGTTCACTCCATTTATTTGGGTTTAACTTTACGGCGAATGTAGGGTTGTGCATTGTAAAAGTAACTTTCCGCCACATGAATTCGTTCAAGTTTAGGAAACAGCATCCAAATATTGGAATTGTGCATGTCGTCATCTTCAACAGAGAGAAACTGGATCACTTCGAAAGTCTTCATTTCGTCTACATGTTTTTCCGGAATCTTTTTCCGAGCATCGGCTGGCCAACCCCGACTGTACTCCAGCAATTCGAGAGTGTTTCTCATTGGCAGGATGAAGTCCAA
Organism: Salina celebensis; assembly: GCA_036561885.1. NCBI lineage: Eukaryota > Metazoa > Arthropoda > Collembola > Entomobryomorpha > Paronellidae > Salina > Salina celebensis. Next base: position 2,893 of record JAAXOA010001391.1, read on the forward strand.
AGACATAATGTTGCACATTCCTATCCTCAGCCTTTTCACATGGGGAAGATCCAGATCCAAATTCGCCAGCTCCTGCACAATGTGAACCTTATCTCGTGGTTGATTTTCACTAGGAAAGTGGACAACAACATCCTTAAGTGAATCTTTCCATCGTTCATAAAATGCGAATATCCGGGAGTAAGTGGTGACCATGTCTGTGGAGAAGTGAAAGTTCAAATGGAGCATTTCAAGTCGCCAACGTTGCCCACAGCTCTCCAGTAGCTGAAATTCCCTGAAGCTGTTGAGACGAACTGCCAAATGTGTCAAGTATGGCAGTGTTAGATTAAAAAAAATTGAATTCGTCACGATATAAAATTTAAGCCATGTACACTTGGGTGTTATTTTCCAGCAAGGTTTCAATCAGGATCTTTGGAGTTGAGGGACACGACACAGAGACGATTCCCAAATGTTCAAGTGTTGGAATTGGATGGTTTACCATTGCATCAATAATATTCTTTATTTCAGCCTTTGAGGGATGAGCCGGGATGTCAAAAGTCACAGAGGGAAATCGTAGGGTCCTTAGGTTCGGCATTAGTGTGAGCATCTCTTGAATTTTCAGATAGACCTCCAACCAAGAAGGCATTTGGGAGTATGGAAGCGAAACATCACAAAACCAAATGTGGTGCCCGTATTTCGTAAGCAGACGCGTCACCTGGGAAAAGTATTCGGTCAGTTGTTCTCCAAACAACTTGTCCGAGTCAAAGATAACCTTTCTGAACGGAAATGGGTTGGTCTGGGAGTCGTGGGTAGGCCCAAAGCGTTCCAAGAAATATTCGACCATCACTCTGTCTTCCAATGATATGAATTTGTTGTAAACAAATTTGTAGTCGCTCCAATGTCCGATGCTTCTTGACAGGTATTTTCTTTTGATGGCTTCTTCGTCTGTACATTCCAAACCAGGATTTATCTTTGGCTGGAACACGGAATCTCTTGTGACGTAATTGAGGTAGAAGCCTTCGTAGATATTATTGATTGCCATGCACCACTCCCGACATACTAGCCGAAGATTAAGAATATCGGAATAGTTTGGCTTGTGAACTCGTTCTAGGTAGTCGTAAATGGTTGACTCTAAGTAAACAGGCTCCGTATCGAGTTCAAACTGCACTCCAAGAATCTTCCATACATGAGAGAAAAGGAATAGTTGTCGCTCTGGATAAAGAAGTCGCCGGAAATATGGAGACGTATTAATTACTGCTGCCAATCTAGAGCGCTTCACGTTTCTCAATACCTCCTTCCAAATCTAAATCAACCATTCAATAATTATGACAGAGTATCAGTATTATAATATTGGAAGTTAGAAAGCCGATTCGCATCGATGAAAATCTGGAGATATTACCTCTAATGGAAAAATACTGAGTAACTGGCGCTCATCCTTCAGCAAAATGCCTTTAACGGTTTAAATTATTAACTTTTAAATTATGAAGTTACTTTTTTCAAGATTATTGCTGAAAACACAGTTTCTTACATCCCCCGGAAGCTCCTGGAATTTCCATTTGAAAGAAATTCCTGATATTTACTTTTCCTTTTCGCTTAACCCCGGGGTAGGATTTGTGTTGTACCCGATTGGTTCCTTTAGGGTCTGACAAAGTGCAATTTTCAATTAATCTACTGGGTTAAATAAATGTATTTCATGTAACAACAAGTTAATTAAAATACCTTGATGCTATAGAGTCCAACGGTTATTAAATTAGAAGTAACTTGCAGTCTACACTCTCCACAAAACTTTCACCAAAATGAAATCCCTAATTACTCTTTTACATTCAAGAGAAGGTATCCACGCAGTAAACACGAATTGTAAAAAATGAACAAAAATTCAGCTGCGTAATAATCACAGGACATGCGATACAAAACTACTTTATGAAGTCATTTCACTAACAAACTCAAGCAGGTGATGAGATCAGCTGATGCTCTTTGTTCCAGCATTTGGGTTTGCAGTGGTGGAGCGTCTTTTCTGTCGCACCATATGAAAAAAAAACTGGAGCAGGCTGCACAAAAAGCCTTCTTATTTATGCAGGAAGATGTCGATTTAGTTAGTTTATTCGTCCAGATTTACATCCAGATATTACTACCGGCGAAACCAATGTAAACATTTAATGATTAACGGTTTCTCCTATCCTATATTTATCCTTCCTAGTCCGACTTTTGCCCCTTGAGTAATGGTTACTTCAGAATATTGTCTAATGTAAAATAAAAGCTTTAAAGCTGATAAATACGAAGCTGAGGCTGAGAATATATAACAGTTTGTAATCAGTTATAAAGTATGGTCATAAAGTTATAATATATAGTCATGGCGTGTATAGTCTATCACATGTACAGCGCAATACCGGAGCCTTTCAAATGATATGTCCCACGCCATACAAAATTAAATGCCAAACAAGTGAGGGCATGATGGCCACCTGCCTGAGTGTCATCGTCACACCCCAAACACGTCCCATACAACTGGAATTTGCATGGGCTTTTAAACGATAGGTAGCATGTAATGCCAAAATTCGCCGTATGAAAGTTATCACGTGTCAGGTACCTCCAGGATTGACATCGTCAACCCAAACATATGTCAATAAGCAGCCTAACTAGAGCTCGTTTCAATGATACGTCACACGTCATGTCAAAATGAATTTGACGAAAGTTAGGCCCTGACAGGAACCTTAAAAGTTGACCCAGGCACCTGAAAAACAATAGGGATCAATTTCAACAATTCCATGGGCTAATGCATGGACCTACCAAATTTTGTTGAAATCGGTCAAACGGTATGGCCTATAGAGCGTGTACGGACAGACGGACAGACAAAGCCATGAATCTCATGACTTGCTGAACGAAGTTCAGCTTCCTAATAAATATCATATTTGTTAATGGCTCAACGGACAAATTTCGATGAATAACGTTATAAGCTGTGTTCGCATTTATTTTGAGATAAAAGGTCAATTATTACAGCGGTGCCTATTCAAATCTACAATACTATCTTGAGCATAAACACTGAAAATCATTGCCATAATTTACAAAATCTTTTTTTGTTGTTTTCAACTTAGATGTTTCAGATTTGACATATGTACAAACAAGAATAAACAATGAAGTAAGTAACTCTGACGTCACATGTTTGGACTCTCCATTGTGCACTTGCAAATAATTCTTTATTTACACGTATGTACAGGGATATTCATATGCATCTCACCTAATACAGCTATTCCCCATTGATTTTCGAATCGAAATTTTATTCTGCTGAAAAAATCCAAAAATATTTCAAGTGTTACGAAAACTATATGATTCTATGAACTATTTGAATGCATACAAATTTCAGAAATTACATATGTAGAATTATACAGCGATGACTGGCACCGGCCTAATTCAAATCTCAGGACGTTTTCCGAATCCATTCATGGAGCACGGTTTGGCAGAAATATTCAGTTGTTTCGTCATTATTGCTAACATGTCGCTATTATTTTGTTTGATTCAAAGAGAATAACGCTTTGCTTCTTGAATAACATGGAGACACATATTTCGATTAAACCTTGTCTTAGAGCATGTATTTTAATTTGGAGAGGAATTCCTTACAGCCTTGATACTTAATCAAGTCTTTTAAAAAGTAGCGAAAGCTGCTTTATAAAATCGTCGTGGTGGTCTGTCTACCCGTCCGTTACCACGATATCTCGTGAACATTTTAGCCATTTTTCCAGTTTTTGCCATGTTTCTGGGTTTCCAGGAACTGATTGGTGTCACTCTCAGGTCCACAGTTTTAAGTGCTGATTAGTTAATCGCAATTAAGTTTAATTATAATAGTCTATCAATTAAGACATTTTTGATTTGCTTTATCGTTAGATATTTTCGAAATTAGCGGTTTTGCTCATTGAATCCAGATCTTGCGTCGTCTTTTTAACGTGTTACCTGCATTGCGCTGTAACACGTTATCTGCAATATGGTTTAGCGCGTGCACCTTAAGCCGCATAAGAAGCTAGTTGGGACCGGGCCCACAGTATTTAACAATCGATAACATAATGTCAGTTAAATCATTACAGAGGCATAAGTTACAGTGTTCAGTCAGTCATATACAAACAAAAACGATAAATTTTCTAAATAACAACTGAAATCAACTAAACGAATCCTAAAATTCTGAACACATGCTGCTTGACCGATTAACGATTTACTCCGCCAGTCAAATTTAGGTTTATTATATTTGCAAATTGAGCTGAACGCTTACTGCCCGAATATGTAAAAGCATTAGCACCATATCTGTATATAGCGTCATATCTGATATCTGCTTATAAGTACCAAGTTTTGTATCAGCCGATCGCCTTGAAAGTGCTAATCTTATACTGCTAGAGAAGTTAAATAAGAACTAATATTAAGGAGCGTAACCTGCTTAGTGTTTTTGTCGTTGTCCGTTCGTCTGTCCTTCGCCCCTGTACTTTGAAGCCGCAATTATTTTTAAAGTGCAAGACTTTGTTTTTTACTCTTCAGTAGTTGTCGAAACTAAACAGTAGTAACAGGCAGCAGGGTGAGAAGGAACTTTGTGAATGCAAGTTTATGCGGTGATTTTTGCAGTGATGATAAATTTTCATTACCGGATGACTTTCGCAGAGTGGAAATGACAACTCGATTATCTTTCATAAGAAATGGAGTTTTGACGTGAAATTTTGCATGTTGGGTGGGAATACAGGCTTACGTGAGAGCTTTGGGGATAATGGGTGACCTATCGATAAGCAGGTTTTCAGAACATACCAACCCCCAGAAGAAGACGTGGAAAAAATTTGAGTAACATTAGGAAAATGTGTTCATTGGCAATATGGGAATTGAAGATTGGTTAGGTAATTGGTAAGGGGACTATAGTACTGGCTGTCGTTAGTAGATTTTCTTTGTTTTTCGAAACTTTTCTGTTATTTTGCAGCTAATTCGCAAAAGCTTACGCTCCTTCGGTATTAAGTTGTACCGGTTTATTTTAAAGAAATGACTACGATCATGCTGGCCATCAGCGCTAACTTAGCTTAGCACTGCTAAATTCGTGAACAAGAAACATACAAACAAACAACAACAGTCAAGAATATTACAAATTTTACAAGATTAATCTGAAAACACTTATAAACCCAAAAAGGGCCAGTAAAGAAGCATTGGCTTGAGTGAGAGTCGAATTAAAAGTGCTCGGTAAATTTAGTAAAAAGAGCCGGGAGAGAATTGATCGTCTTGAGAATTCGTCGATTAATGTCTCGTCAAAATTAAAGGAGACCTTCTAGTTGAAGAAAATGTGGGGGAATGTTGCAAAGCAAGCTTTAAAAACAATGGTTTAAAATGGTTTCATATTCACAAAAGTTCGGAGTTTCGAAAAATCCTGTATGCAATACATGACCAATAAAAATAAGTTCCGATGGCTGATTCAGTTGGTTTAGTAAACGGTAAAAAGAATTACTTAGAATACTATGAAGTAAATGACTGGAAAAATATCGAAATTTTAATCTAAAGCAATGAAATAATTTAATTGTCCACGTCAGATCAGAATACAAACTTAATTTCTAGTCAGCAGATTTTCTTGTAAATAATTATAACTAATAACAAATCTAATTGTGGTCGACAAGCAGAATTGTGTCAAATATTCGTAGTACTAATGCCTCTAAGTATGGTGTCACAATTTCGCCTCCAACTGGGCCAAAAAATGTGTAGTACACCTTCGGTGGTGCTAGCCCTCTTGCAGCGAGTAACGAGATTTTCCTCTCCATGGTTCGTTTCCTGGCGTAAATAAATCTTGTCTCCATCTTAATCGCTAGGTATGTTCTAGAAAGTTTGTCCATAATACGACAAATGGTTCCTAAATATATCGCCATGATACTGCATGTCATTATAAAAACCATGACAAACCAGCTATACAGTAGAACTCCCAACCGACTTGGGGAGCCTTTTACGCATAACCATGTCATCATTACTATTACTATGAAGAGAGCGGTTAGTACAACGTTTAACACGGCAAATATATACTCCAATATGTTATTCCAAGCGATGGATAACCTACGATACGAGTCGAAAGAATGTGTCCTTGTTCCGATGCCCAACCTTATTGCAAAACAGTGGATAATAGACAAGCCACGAATCAAAACAATCATAAAAAGAAACATGCACCAAGCAAACGACCTGAATGGCTCAAGAAACACAAAAGTGAGACCGATCCAGCGTAGGAGATACCCAAGCAATATTGTGTTGATGGATCTGTGAATTGGATGTGGTAGGAAGTAATCTATGATGTATCGAAATGGGTCAAAGTCGGCCGCAACAAATGCAATCGGTACGACAAACGTACATGAACAGAATAAGAGGGTTAAAAGGAAACTGGCTACCTCTTTGTAACCTGATGTTGCTGATGCTCGACGCCTATCTGAAAATAAAATAAATGAGCTGACTGCTTTCATAACTGGTTTTACTGCTGAAGAGAAAAACTTACTTGGTCGCATGTCCGCTTCAATTCCGCAAAGTACATTGAAGGTTTCAGCAAGCTCATGACAATGTACAATGTTTTGCACTATCACAAAGTATATAGTGCTGATGTTAATGAAGACGTAATGTGAAACGAATGCGTCAATTTTTTTAAACTCCATATGCGAGAATATTTTTGGGTAGACAAAAGTGTTCAAGCCACAAATCGCCGTAATCAAAATACCAACAGAAACAGCGAACACATAAAGAGAAAATGAAGACCTCGGGCAAACTGAGATTCTGTTATCCTGAAAGTTCCAAGCAAACTGAAATCTCCAAAGAAAAGTATAAAAAGTGGAAATTGACTTTATTGAAACTAACTCTGCTGGGCTCAATTCCATTGTTTCACTGCACGAAGAGAAATATCAGTCCATACGATTAGACTACCTGCGTTTAAAACAGCTAAAGGCCAACTAAACGGTCTTCAACCGTAATATATTGCGAAACGCCAAGCGTCGATTTTTAGGAGAATGACTACTAAAAGGATACTCGAATGTCAGAGGTTATATTCAATCGATGAAAGCTTTCGTAATTCCAAACAAATAAATTTTACTATAATGTCTTATATGTATGAGCTTTTGTTCTGCTTGATTTCCCACTGTGCTCTGCTGCATTAAGATACCATTCTGTGTTCTCAAAGGTTATGTGGAATATTCGCCGACAATAATATGGTATGGGTAATCTACAATATATTTCAAGTTGTTGCTAATTCACCCCAAAAAGGTTTTATGTAGGTTCCTTGAGTTTATGTAGTTCCTATAGGAAAAATATGACCGAGAAATGTCCATCATAAAAAGTATAAAATACCCTTCAATTCGTTACCAATTCAACTTTGAATCGTACGTATTGCTAAATGCCATCTAAACTGTATTCGACCGTAGAATCTTGCGAAACGACAAGCATCGATTTAGTTTTTAATGAGGACTTAAAGGAAACTCAAATGTGGAAGGTAAGCTTCAATCGATGAAAGTTTGTGTAATTTGAATTTTACTATAGCCAGTATTTTTCTGTATGTTCTTCTGTTCTGCTCTATTGCTTGTTGATCTTTGTAGTACTGTAGGCTACCAGTCTGTGTTCTCAAATGCTTTCTAAGACGGGGGCCGACAATGTTACGTCAAAGGTTAGCTACAATTTATTTTAGGTGCTCTAAATTTGCTCCAACAAACTCATATGTATGATTCTTGGTACTATGTACCTCGGACCATTACGTCAGGGAAAAGAGCGTCTTCAACAGTAAAAAATACCCTTCTCTCCGACGTCGTCTCCCCCTTTGTCATGGTCATCTAGTCGATATCGTTTGCCAAATAGTGTGCATATGTATGGAGTGAATGTTACGAAACATCTGTCGAGAGAAAGTACAATTGATCGACATGGAATATGGCAATATATACAAAAACGTATGTTACAACCTTCCAGCTACTCGAATAATAAAATTGACAATAGTTTTACCATTTCTATATTTATATAAATTTGAAATATTTGTTACCAAAGAACCCTACAATGTATAAGTATAAATATGTATAGGAGGCCGATGGGTGCCCGAATTACGTAGTTGAGTCCGTCTGTGTTACCAATTACCCGAAAGATATTTAAACTCATATCGTTACACGTGGTAAGATTCTGGTTAGGAAAGACGTCACGTAAGCTAAATTGCGGTGACCTAATATTACAACGATCTAAAAACTTTCGTTCAAAACAATGTTACGACTTCCATTCCAGTTACGAGAACAAGGGACTACTAAAGCGGATGAACCGTTAAAATTTATGTCACATATTTTTCCAAGATATAGGGAATGTTCCGATCGATATCAGTGAAAAAAAGTTATTACGTGGAATAAAGCCGGTTTTAAATTCGACTAGGCCTGTTTTATACCAGTGACACGTCCATATGTCACAAATAAGCGTAACGAGGCCTCTGTCGAACGTAACCATTAACTTGCTTACTCCAGATGTATGCATAAATGATTTGTTAAGGCCGTGGTTGTTGGAGGCTATTTAAATCCAACGTATTGTTTTGCCTATCTGTATCCCTGTCCCATACAGATAGGGTATGAGAATCAGCATGCCTTTTTTGAGCTAAGGTGTTTTGAGAAACGTAGTATGTGCAATGATCTACAAATGTATGGAATGTTGATTATCAATTCATTCAGACAAACGAGAAAAAGCAAGCGCAGTACAACTAGATCAAGTACCGAGAAATCTGACATCATACTTGTTAATTTGGCTAATGCGAACAGCAAACCTGTTAACCTAAAATGAATGTTCAATATTAAAATAACATAGCGTTGTCTTAAATTGATGAACAATAATTATACTATGTACATTGAACAGTTCATGATATGTTAGTGCGTTTAGCCGACTTTGAACACCGTACACGCATGTCACACAACATCCAGTTTTTATTAGTTATTAACATATTTTTACTTCTTATTAAACAATATTTTACCGTTTACAATAATTTATTCAAATACTTCAAGTAAAATTAAATTTGACATATCTGTGCCGGTGACTTAGATTGACAGGAGACTAATTTAAAAAAGAAGAAGCGCAGTTACCAAATCATTTACCAGATGGTCCCAAAACACCATAAAACTATCACTATTAAGATCGAAAAACGACAGGCATCGGTAGTGGACGGATTTTTCTGCTTTCCAAATTTTGTAGTCAAGAAGCCTAGACTTAGTTACCGTACCAACAGAAAAGTAAATCATCTGTCGTTGTTTTACGAGAAGTTCAGTTAATTCCTTAACCTTCGCACCAACAGGAATAAGAATAGCGCTTGTGAGTGTTACCAATATCAGAGCTAAGACAAACACAAGATACAGCAAGATTGGCATGTTAGCATAACACTTTATCACAATCCATGCAAGTCCAAGAAGAATTATGTAACCGCCCCCTAGTATCATTCCAGTCATGCTATCCATGAAATCACCTAGTATGACGAAGTGTATCCTAAACTGCATGTACAAAAAATGACATTTTCTGTTACAAATCGGAAGCTTTTGTACTATCGACAGATTTACAAATACATATGCCACAAGACTAGGAACAAATATTGCAATAAACCGTCCTAGCTCAACAAGTGAAATAAAGCAAATCACAAATCTAACTAGCCAAGAACAAATGTTGATGTACAATTCCCGCTCATATATATCTGGCAGAAGGTATTTCTCACTCAAGAAATATATTAAGTCTATATCAGCAATTATCGAAATCAAGGACATGGGTAATGCATACACTGATGCTGCAAGAACAACTACATACATGCCGAGGTCAACTAATTTCCGTCTCCTGCAGCTTCCACATTTGCAGACAGTTGCACTGCCCAGTGCGATTTTTGTGCCACGCTTGTCAGTGAGTTTAGAACTGTCCCTGGGTCTTGAGTAGACATGCTTAAGATGCCGTATACCTACAAGATTGAAAAAAATACTTGATTAAATTTGTGTTTGAATTAATTTCATTTGAAGCCAAATTAAAGATACAACTTACACTGAGCCTCAATCATTTGAAGTCCAGTTTGCGCTGTCAGCATTTCTGGTGTTAGAAACATACCAAAAAATGTTAAAACTTCCATCAAAATTGCGATTCCAACGACAAAAAATATTGTAGCGTTGTATAGATTCCATTCCACCCAAGCTGGAAGTTCATCCTTTCCGGAGTAAAGAAGAATTGGGACAAATATTACAATTGATCCAAGTACAACAATCCATGAAATAATCAAAACCGAGAAAATCCAGGGAATAAAATGTCTATCCCAGCTTTTTAGCTCAAAGAAGGCAAACTGATCCCGACAGCCGATCTGTATTGGACAAGGATATAGATAGCCAAAGACAACATGTTGGGTTTTAATAGCCTGCATCAACAACGGCGTTATACCAGCTTGAAAGCAATGTTGGTATGTGTTAGCCATTGGATCTGATTTCCCAAAGGTGTCCAAAATCAGTTATGCATGTATCTCGAGGTGACTCTGTAATAGTTTCTGTCGGAAATGGTCCGATCACGCTTGTGTATGAAATATGACTTTATTACTTCATAAGGAGACACTGTGTTGTGGAATGCTTCACTTGAGAGAGGACGAATAAATACTCTTATTATTATTATGAAATCAGCTTATTTAGGACTCCAATCTGGAACTGCCTGATTCCACGCCATAACTCATATTTAACGATATCGACCGGAACATTTATTGTATATTACATGAATATTTTACGTAAATTTTGAATTGTACGTACAGATAAAGCTATCTAAACTGTATTCAGGGGTAGTATACTGCGAAACGGCAAGTATCGATTTTTTAAAATGATAACTTAAAGGAAACTCAAAAGTAAGAGGTAAGATTCGATCGATGAATGTTTTTGTAATTTCAATTTTACTGCATAACCCCTTTTTCTGTACGTGCTTCTGTTCTGTTTTACTGCCTATAGGCGGTTATTTTGTGTTCCCAATTTTAACGAGGAATGGAACCTCAAAGGTCAGCCACAATTATTTTTAGCGTTCGAAATGTGCTCCAAAAATTCATCTGCAAGGTTCTTGATGCCTCCTGTCGGAAATCCATGACAGGGAAATAAGCATCTTAAACGGCACTAAAATACCAATCTCTTCTTCGCCGTCTGCCCCTATGTCACAGTCATCGAGTCGGTGGCCAAATTGTGTACATATTTATGTAGGGTATGTTACGAAACATCTGTCAAGCACGGATAAAATTTATCTACATTGAATATGGTTATATTCCATGAAACAACATATGTTGCTACAACTTTTTAGGTACTCGAATAACAAATATTGCAAAGAGAAGAGTGTCACATATTCCATATTGTAGATTTATCATGCATTACATAAATTTGAAATATTTGTTACCAAAGAACCCTACAATATATATGTATAAATATGTATAAAAGGGCGATGGCCGTACCAACTACATAGTTCGGTCCGTCTGTGTAACCAGATAGCCCGAATGATATTTAAATTCAAAGCATTCTGCACGTAGTAAGATTATGGTTAGGAAAGACGTTATGTATACTTTATTGATGTGACCTACTATTACAAAACGCTTGTAAGACTCTAATATCTGAAAAGCTTTTGCATTGTCTTGTACCGAACTATTAACTTTCGTTAAAAACAATGTTGCGACTACCACTACTATCCAGTTACGAGAACAAGGGACTACACCCGACTAAAAGTTAAAATTTATGTCAGATGTTTTTGCCATACTCAGTGAATGTTCCGATCGATATTATTGGATTGAAGTTATTACGTTGAATAAAGCTTGTTCTAAATTCGACTAAGCATGCTTTACAACAGTCATAGATACGTAGGTCATACGTAAGCGAACCTATTGCACTCTTCTCTCCCAATGTATGCATAAATAATTTAACACTGATGTAAAATCAGATTAGTGCATCCTATTTTTTGAAACTAATACATCTAATGGCGACTCTTTCCAAGATTGCTTAGGAGGCGTTATAATCCATCCTATTCTTTTTCCTAACTGCATCAATGTCCCATACAGATAGGATGTTGGTATCAGTATGCCATTTTTTGAGCCAAGGTTTTGGGAGAAATGTGGTGTGTGAAATTATCTTCAAATTTACGTAACGTTGATTATGAAGTCATCCAGACAAACGGCAAGGCAAGCGGAGTATAACTAGATCAAGTGCCGGGAAATCCAACATCATATTTGTTAGTTCGGGTAATGCGAACAACAAAGCCGTTAACGTAAAATGAATGTTGAATATGAAAACAACCATAGAGTTTCCTTATAATTGAGGAACAATTTATACGATACATTAATTCCTGAGACTTATAATGACAAAAGAATGCTTTTAGAATGAACAAGCGCTGATTTCAAATCATTTTCCAGATGGTCCCAAAATACCATCAAACTATTAATATAGAAACCCCACAGGCATTGGTAGTGGACGTATGTTTTAATATCACCCGCTGCTGCGTTTGTCTGCAGATGTATTGCACAATGTATTGTTTGCCGTATTCCAAGCAACTAGGAATGCTGTATATGTATATGCTGCTGCCATGTATTTCAAGCAAGTTCGGCGTTCCATATTCTGATGTCATGTATTTCAAGCCAATGCAGCGTTCCCTAAGCTGCTGCTATGTATTTCAAGCAAGTACACTATTCCCTATTACTTTGCCAAGTATTCCAGGCAAGTACAACGTTCCTAATGCTGCTACCTTGTATTTCAAGCCAGCGCAACGATTCCTATGCTGTTGCCGTGTATTTGCAGCAAGTGCAGCGTTCTCTTTGCTGCTGCAGTGTATTCCGAGCAGCCGCAGTACTCCCCATGCTGCTGCCATTTATTTCAAGGTTGTGCAGCGTTCCCCGTGCCGTTGTCCTGTATTCCAAGCAAACGCAGTGATCCCTATCAGGCTGCTGCTACCGTGTATTTCAAACAATTCAAGCGTTTCCAATGCTGCTGCCATGTATGTCAAACAAATGAAGTGTTCCCTAAACTCTTGCCATGTATTTCAAGCAATTGTATTTAGCAACTAACTTGAACTTAAAATACGACTTTAACATAATACGAAAAAAAAATGCAAAAGTTTTTAAGTATCCATATAGACGAAGCATTCAGTTTTAGCATAAAGAAGTCACAATAACATTTTAGTAGCATTAACTGTTTTTATTTCGAAAAGAATCAAAGAGACATGAAAACGTTGTTTTCAGTTTCATACTTATTCTATTTCCATTAATTCAAGATACAGCCGTCTGTGCTTAGCGTGCATTTCAGTCAGCTGATCGTGGACGT
>JAAXOA010001392.1:0-16144 GCA_036561885.1 Salina celebensis
GAGTTAATAATCAGTAAAAAATTATCTGGACACACCTACAAAATACTTAGCCTCATTTACCAGAAGCATTTTATAAATGTTAACTAATAGATTAATAGTTGATCGATGATTATATTATTCATTGTGTTCATTAAAGAACTACAATTTTTTTTCTTCAAAATGAAGACGATATTTTTCCTTCTTATTTTCAAATTTGAGTTGACTGTTTGTTTAGAAACCTGTCTTGCTCTCTAGCTCAATTAACATAATAAGCAGAAGCTATGTATATACTACTCATTTATTGATTTAAAAGCTGGTTTTCTCAACGATTACGGATTGTTGCAAACTCTTCAAAAGTTGCACATGAATAGGAGTGTACAGAGAATTAATGGGTTTACATTTGCCAACAAAAATGTCTTTCACTTATTTATCGGGAGATTCGTAATGAATGAAACTCAAAACTGCATCTGAAAGCATGAGCGTTTCCTCATTAGTTTCTTTGTAGTATACAAAAAATACTGGTAGTTGTCCAAGTGACTAAATTACAGAAGAAAATATATGGAAAACTTTTAAATATTCTAAAAGACGATAATTATTTAAAGACTTGGACGAAGTAGTCAGCATTCCCTAAAGGAAACCATTAGTTGAACGAAACTAGATTTCTTTGTATGGGCTTCTGCTACTATTTCTATGTAATTTATTCGGTATTTGAACTAGAAACAAAAACACTTTGACAATGACAACGAAATGGAAATAAATTTAAAACTCGTAAAACGTATATCTAGCTCATCTGCAAGGAGTCTTGATGGTTACGACTTGTCTAACGATTCAAGAGCACGTTGCGAAAAAAACACTTTGACAATGACAACGAAATGGAAATAAATTTAAAACTCGTAAAACGTATATCTAGCTCATCTGCAAGGAGTCTTGATGGTTACGACTTGTCTAACGATCCAAGAGCACGTTGCGATACTTCGGAGTTTTCTTTTGAATACAAAACAGTTCTGGTATCGCATTCAAACAGTTTATAATAGCTTGGCTAAAGATTTTAAAGTTCTAAAACTTGTTGGTATCCGTCTCGGATTGCAATAATGCGAAAATAAAAATCGGAATGAATACTTCAAGTATTTTATTAGTTGTTACCTTTCATGCTTAACTCGTTTCAGGGTAATCCTACATTAAAACTAGGATATATTTTTGGGATCTCATGTAGACATAACTGTGACTACAAATCCTGATCAATGACTTGTAACAATTACCGCCTTCATTGTGAGGACAAGCGACAACTTCACTAGCAACTTGAATTACATGCATTTTACAAAAATGTTATTGTGTCGTTGACCAGTTCGCCTATGGTTACCTAATTTCAAAATGCCAAACAATTCTTATTAAAGTTGAAACATTTTTATTTATTTATTTTGGATTTCTTACTGAGATGGTGTTGGTACAACATCCAATTCCATATTTGCACTACTTGTAGTTCATTAAAGTTATCATTTGCAATAAATATTTTCGCACGTTAAAATCAGCAAGCATAAAGATTCAAGATATGTTTCTGTTATGACTAAGCTTGTTCTGCGTTGAGCTCCTCGTAAAATATATACTCAAAAGGCTACTCATATCTCTTTATATCGATGTTGGTATAGTCAAGAACTTTTTATTTTTGCAGGAAAACAATTATAATTAGAAAAAGAATGTTAAGTTGACGTAGATGAACAACCACCACTCCCTTTCTTTCTCCTCATTTCCACCAAACCGTTTAATGATCTTCTCATGATAACTTAATTTTTTAGACACGATAGGACATTTACTACAATAACTTGAACATAATACTTATATCAAAATGTTGTATCAATAAGCTCCCCACGTATTCAGAGGGATAATAAATTTCGAAAGAAAATACTCAAGAAATGATAGGATTTTTTGTATAATATGTAAGTAAGTACGTAGCCCTTTCTTTCTCCTTGATTGTCTTGTGAGCAGTGATAAACTTGTATCTATTATGTACTTGATTGCTCACTGGCAAGAATATGAATTGTGAAATCAAACACTTAAAATAACCTACTAACTTTTGAGAGTTTAGAAATGAAAAGTATAATCGACTCGTTGAGATTTTGTTTTGTAGTTTACTAATCTATTGAAAACAGATTTATGATGATTTAAAATTTCAATTCGTCATCTTGTCTCGTTTAAGGTTTTGTCAAAAAGGAAACCTTTCTTGGCTAGCAACTCTCACGATGAGTTAATCAGAACCAATTCATTCATTTATTATTTCCCTTGATATTTTTTATATGAAAATATATATATGAGACCCGTGAGACGTTTGAGACAAGAGCGAGAAGCACGTCATGCAAAAATGGAGATAAGAGGGTCTTGGCAAGCACAAAATAGTCATCGTGTCTTCTATTAAGAAAGAAAAAAAAATACGTCTTATTAGCATTCTACAGAGTTTTAGTACGTGTGAGCAGGTATCTCTCACCACTACCGTATGTTTCATTTTTTTCCGAATTTTTAAACTCAGCATCCTATTTGAAAGTGCTTCTCATTAAATATCATTCAACTCAACATTTATTACCTATTTATTTATTTTTGCAACTATACAAAAGAACCTGGGAGAAGATAAGATAAATGATAGTGTTGTTGGATAAATAGCCATAATAGTGAAGTTGATGACTGGCGGAAAGAAAAAAAAACATTCGTTTGGGATGTATGACAGAAGGACAAAAAAAAAAGAATCTTCACTTAATTTCTCTAACAAAAAAAATCTATTTTCTTTAAAGATGAATGAGCGATGGAATAAAAAAGGCAAGAAAATTTTCATATTAAGCAGTATGTCTGGTGGTTAAGACAAAAAATGCTCTGGGATTGATAGAATTTCTGCAAGGATGATCACCAGATTTCATCTTTATGTTGTCCTTTTCATGTTGTGTAGGTATTTTCGCAGTATTTAGCAGTAATACTGATAGCAATGAAAGATTACCGTATATTGGGATGCATTTTATGTCTGGGAATGTCAAAACTGTTGCAGTCATATTTGATATGAGCACTTTTTTATGCTTGTTAAAGCACATGGCCATACATATAGGTTGAAAGACTGACAGTGAGAGTAAAAATATTTTAAGTAATGCCAACATTCAAAAAACATTGTCCCTAAATAGTATTTATATAAAAATGCATATAAATTGTCGTGTATGCAAACATGCAATGTTTACAAAAAGAACTTTTTTTGACAAGACGTCAAAAGCATATTTTTGCATTTTTTTTGGCATTTGCCTAATGAAGTAAGTAGTATCAATTGTAAGGATAAAGTACGATGACACTGACTTATAAATTTTAATAGAATGTACCTAGTAACAAAATGTTGACGTCTTAAAAACTCGCATCCATTTCCCTTCGTTTTCGCAAACAAAAAAACCTTGCAATGTTATCCACGTCTGTTGTATTTTTGGCTGAGGATAGTACTTGAGATGATGACACTACCTGACAATCATACAAGATATCAAAAATAACAATCTTTCATTGTGAATTGGAGAATGTAGGAAAAAATACACTTTTTTTGTTTGAATATTAGAAGTATCATGCAGCGTGAATGCACTCGTTTTTTTCAAGTCTAAAATCTTCCCAGCAGCTTTTATGTGCACAAGCGTCCAAAACTATGTTAGCAATCGAAAGGGAAAAGAGTTTGACTTGGTTTACTGGTCGCCTTCATAATCACCGTATGTCTCGTCACACACAGCGAGACATCGTACAGGTATTTTTAATCATACGCAGAATAAAAACATTTTTTTTCCTCTTGCAAAAAAACGTTATACCCTTGCGATAGTGGCTTAAAGGAATTTTGTTGGATGAGGAACACGTAATATGAAAGGAGAAGCACTTTCATATCTCTTTTGTGCAGGTCACGGATTGGAATAAAAATATAGCGTGAAGCTGTCGAAGTAAAAAAGGAAAGCTGATATGCTCCAAGAAAACAAACACTCATACAAGATTTGACAATGTGACGAGGAAAAGTGTGAATTCAGTGTGGTAGGTGTGAATGAATGCCAAAATACCTTGTACATGAACATTTTGTACAGATTGAACTGTTTTTGTGATGTCATTTTAACACAGGGTCTAAAGGCACTCGGCATTCGCAGAAAGACGATAAATATTTTAGTACACGGAGATCGATTATTCTAAAGGAAATGATTTTTTTCCTTAATATTTTGTCATTTACTTGTGCATAGCAAAGTCAAGCAAGTAGCTTTGATCCTTAAGCACAGCCGGAGGTTACGGAAAATTAAATGAGTACACAGAACGTTCATATTTGGCGATCACTTAACCTGAAGATGTTAGCTGCAGTGGTTTTATGTCAATCAGTGTTTGCAGTTGCAAAAGGAAGTGGTTACATACAAACAGGAGTTATTGCAGGAACAGAAAGTTCATATTTGGCGATCACTTAACCTGAAGATGTTAGCTGCAGTGGTTTTATGTCAATCAGTGTTTGCAGTTGCAAAAGGAAGTGGTTACATACAAACAGGAGTTATCGCTTGGGAAAAGTATCGGCGTATTCAGCAAGTAGAACGAGAGAAGTTGCTGGCAAAACAAAACTGGTGACACGGTAGAGTAACCATTTCAGATGCATTTTAAAGATACAAATTTATTTTTACGTTATCTTAAACCCATCAAGTGTATGACGGGACTTAACAACTGTATAAACCGTAAGTTAAGAGAAGATGTCGGTGATTGTTCGGGTTGGAAAAACTGTATACATAAACACCCCTGCTTTGTTAAATTTCCACGAGACCTTGTGTAATCACTTGTCAAAATGAAATCAAAGGTTATGTTTAATAATAGAGTTCTTCCGAGAATCTGTACATTGGTTTGGAACACCAGTCAATTCCATTGTTTAATTGGAACTGAAACGGTGGTTGGCGATAATTAGGAAATGTATACTATTGATGCATAACATCATGAAAGTGTTTACTGGAAAAATATACCAACAACAAGTTCAATACTGTTGTGATTTTCAAAGAGTAGACTGGAACAGAACCATGGGATACACTTTATACATACATCATTGACTGCATTGCCAAATGTCAAGTCATTACGCAACGCCTGCATAAGTTCAAAGGGTTATATTATGGCACAAGTGTAACCATGACCAAATAAGGTGTTGTGGCTGCAGTTTCTGTAGGTTTCTCTAAAAATAATTTCGGAGTCTGCAAAATGCTTCGTTGGTTCTGTGTTACTGTAACCATAACTAAACAAACCGGAAACTCGTGCAGCACTGCGTTTATTACTAGAAAGGAAGGTATCGTATTAGGTGAAATATTCTCGTTCTGCGTCGCCATGAAGAAATGCTTACTGAAGTGTCAAAAATCAGCGATTCAAATAAAAGTCATGGGCAGAACCCCGTGGGCACAACAAATTTCATTTAAAAGCGATCTTAAACTTAACTCAATAATGTATGCTTGAACGTTTGCTCGTTCGTTAAACCGCATTTGAATACACTTTAGGGCAATAGAACTTTATAAATGTTCTATCCCATTTGTCGTTTATTCATAGTTTACGAGTTTCGTGTTAAGAGGTAGAGATATTTATCAATAAGTACACTTGGTCGTCTTAATTTTCATTTCTACGTGCGATCGTGCTTTAACGTGCATGAAGATTGTTACCGAAACTATCAACGTGTTGTTGCTGACAAAGTGCATTAAAATTTGGAGGCATCGAGGAACACTGCTTTCCAAAACTAACAACACTTTCAAAGATACATTCATTCACAATCACAAACTGTCTCAAAACCTCGTAATTATTCATGCGTATACTTGTGGTTTCCGTGTTCTACTGAAAGATTGTTAAAATTGAATGACGTAGAAAATCTAGTTGATAATGACATTGTTAAAATATTCTACCTACTATGTTGATTTTTACCTGGAAACCATTGAATTAATGACTTTTGCATAACTGCCATAGCTTCAATTTTAAAAAGTGCCGGAAAAATATAAAATACTTGCTTAACGAGGTAGGTGGAGTGTTTTTTAACGTAACAATCCTAAATTGTAATTTTGGCCTCTGCTAAACACGACTTACATACGCGTACTCATTACTCATAATAACAACTTGTATGTAAAATGTCCATGAAAATACATACCTGTTTCCAGAATCCAACGGGACATGTTTGTCATTTGAACTTCTGCTCTGAAGAAAGTAAATCACAATACGAACAATTGGTCTTAACAATCTTCTCGAGAAAAATCTGACAATTTTCAATCTGGGAAAATTGTAGTTTTTCGTTTTTTCCTTTACAAAGATGCCATTTCACAAGGATTTCTTGGAAGTCTGTACATACCTCATTTGCACTACACTTTACAAATGAAGCGAAAAAAATCCATACAAAAGGTAAGCAAAAAAACGTTCAGTATTAAAAAATCCTTCTCGCTTGTGATCACTTTGGTACTCTACAAAATTTCAATGTTGAATGTACTCCCCTACAATGTTATTTGGTGTTTTCAATATTGACAATTACAGCCGGCTGCACTTAAACATCATTATTTGTTGATATTATGAGCAATCGATACAAAGTTAAATATTGAACTCACTCATATTTCATAAAAATCCTTCTCGCTTGTAGTGATCACTTTGGTACTCTACAAAATTTCAATGTTGAATGTACTCCCCTACAATGTTATTTGGTGTTTTCAATATTGACAATTACAGCCGGCTGCACTTAAACATCATTTGTTGATATTATGAGCAATCGATACAAAGTTAAATATTGAACTCACTCATATTTCATATCATTTTCAGTCCAAGGCAAAAAAATATATCCACAAGTGTTTCAACATGTGCGGTCTTCAATCTATGAAGCTTATTTGTTCCACTAACATTGAATCTTCTAGCGGCACAATTAGCAGTAATAGCTGCGGTAATGATATTTCACTTCCTGCCAGGTTTCCGACAATGTCAACATCAATTCCTTGCTAAACTCCCACTCGGCTGCACCACATTCATTTCAAGTGCAGTACCTAATTTTTCTCTCAAAAGGTTATTGATTTCACACATGAATTGGGATTTTTTTTGCAAGCAACCCAGTCAAAAAAAATCAACTCCATCCAGGTGCTTATGTCATCTATATCCTACTATCACCAGCCTACAGGGCTTGAACTGATTAGGTTCGTTTGCCAGACGAGAAAAAAACCGGATCCTCCACTTTTTTTTTCCTATTCTTCCGTAGGCTTTTTCACGCTTGATCAGCCCAATTCAATTTATAGTCCCAAGAAAAAGAGTTTATTGATAGGCTACTTCTGACGGAGGGAAAATCATGTTCGTTACAAGAGGCCTGAATTTTGTATTCATATAATGGCGGATATAGCTGCTATTGAGCTGACAATGATTTTTGAATTAGTTTCTCTGTCCGAAATATTATTCATGCAAAATGATGATTTCTCGTAAGCTCCTGTTTTATATCCTGTTTTATGTTTCGACTCACAGTTGGCGGCACTTTACATGAAACTTGCCACCTTGTTTCGCAGTGACTCTGAAAGGAAAATTGTTTAAAGCACGAAATGTAACGTGAGTCCTTTTTTTCTTATAAAAGAATGCTTAATTTTCCACAGGGCATTAATGTTGACACGTTAACATTCACTTTAAAAATTATCACACTTTTTTTGTCTTTGAATAAATCAGGTTTAAAAAACAAAGATTTAGTAGCTTTTCAGAGGCTCAGCACGTACGTAAAAAACCGGCACGGCAGAAAAAACGACTGTAACGACGAGAAAATATTAGTTGGTCGACGGGACACTGTTTTCATTTCAAATGACCTGATTCTTATCTCCTTCAACAAGACTGACCATCCAAGTTTGTTGGGGGTAAAGCTTAATCGTAATTAAATCCTTGTTTTTTTCGGATTGAATAGAACAAGTGCGTAAACACGTAGGTCCTTTTTTGTGCGAAATGTTCAGAAAACAAAGCCAATAGTATCTACACTTTTTTTTATGTTGCCTCGTGCAAAAAAAAACTGCAATGTCCATATAGTATACCCAAAAAACGTTTTCTCTACAGAAAGAATGTTGTATGTCAGTAGGGTCCAACTTGTTGCCGGTTGGCATCAATAACCATCACAGCGATCACAATTGCCCACAACAAGGAATAATTTTCTCTTTACTTTTTAAGAAATACCAGCGGGTAAATAAAAGTTTGCAGAGGTTTACTTTCGTTCCTGACAAGTGTACCTTGCTCTTGTTTTCTCAGAATTTGCACTGTCCCTCTTTTACTACGTATTGGACCACCGGTACACCAAAAACACTATCAGCAAAAAAATAGTTTTTACTCCTGGGGTTGTTTTTTCACAATATTTTCATACTATTATGTCCAAAGTTTCCGAACGTGTGCAACTCTAAACACGTTGGATGCGATAAAACCCATGATTAAATCAAGCTACGACGGTCATTGGACCAGGTAACAATTTTATATAAAACTGGAGAACGATCACTTGTATAAAAAACAAACTTTTGTAGTAGATTGCCTTTAAAAATTGGCTACAAGTATTGCACCCGAAAAGTAAACATGCGTTTTTTTTCTATCATTGTTTCTTCGTGAACAGGTATTCACGAACTAAGCGATTGTTGTGATCTGAGCGATTCCTATATGGTCGCAACTAGTACTGTTTTTTTTCAACGCACAAATCATAAAGTCTCCTACTTATGGGGCCGTAGCAGGTAGAAAAAAAATATGCTCTATCGAATTGCGTTATTGTTGATACTGCCACTTATAATACACTATGCCGTGATGCATTGTTAAATATGTTGACGCATCTTTGTGCAGCCAACAATCCTTCTAGAGGGCTTATAAACTCTAAAGGATGCAAGTTTGCATGCTTTAGCTCACGGTAATATCATGGCTATGGCGCTACACAACCGCCAGGTGTAACAATGTCATAATGCTGCTGCTGCAACAGAGAACACAACTTAAACAGCTTCTTCTTAAAATTGCAATCATGAATCAGCATTAAATTTATATCAAAATCTTTTTTTTTCATATATAAAATGGAATAAAACCGTATTATGAAAATGAGTCTTTTTTGCTAGTAAGCGTTAAAATATATAATCAAAGTTGTGACAAATCTGCGAAATCATGAATCAGCATTAAATTTATATCAAAATCTTTTTTTTCATATATAAAATGGAATAAAACCGTATTATGAAAATGAGTCTTTTTTGCTAGTAAGCGTTAAAATATATAATCAAAGTTGTGACAAATCTGCGAAAAGTGCATTGTTGATGCAATTCTAAAAACATACTGTTTTGTCTTTTTTTTTTCAACAAAACTCCCGACTGCTTCTTATCGATAAGGAGGCAATTTGAGTTGGGGCTTAACCAGTGTAACTTTAATGCAAAGTGGTAAACTTACCAATTACACAATGCCGCAGCGAGAATTACATCATGATTTTTCAACCAAATCTTTAAATTTATTGTCCCTCATACTTTTCCTTAATGAATCTGTGACACGTCTAATAAAGCTGATACATTTCGAAACAAGTGTGGACTTAAGTTGATGGAAAATGAGATGAGAGTCTTTGTTGACTTGTTACCTAGTAGTGCCTGGTGGGCAGGTTGGGTAAATTTACAGCAAAACCAAGTTAACCTAAAACAAGTTGTTTTGATAGGGCTCATTGTCAGTGTAAACTTGGTTGCACTATAAACAAAAATATGCACTTATGATGACGGAGCTGACCATTGACCACCTCATTATGCATTCTTAAAAAAATATACACGCCAAGCCAAAAAGATCTAGAAAGGATTGCAAGCAAAGCCACAACAATACAGTTCCAAAGCTGATATTGCTTTCTTACTTCCTGACTTTATAGCCAAGTTAATTCATCCTCTGTATTGTGAGGATTACTAAAAACGATTGTTGATTGTATTAAAAACAGAAAAGCTACTGCAATACCACAATATTTATTCGGGCTAAAAGATTTTTTCTAGTATTCATTCCGGCTGTTTTGCTTCCTTGCAGGAATAAACCTATTAACTGCTAGTTGGTTGATCAAAGATTTTACAAGTATTTAGACTAGCTGAGCTTTTATTTGCCACTTGGTTTTTTTCAGCAGTAAAATCTAAAGCAGTTTTTGTGTAGATAGCTGATGTGATACAAGCCAAATCAAGTTACGTGTATTATCTAATGCAGTAAATTTAGGATTTATCTTATCAAGCATCAGTTTGAAATAAAATTTTTATTCATGAACGATTTTGATAATGATTTACGAAAATTGAAGAACCGTTTAAGCTGTAAAACAGATTTTTTTTAGGATTCTGAAGAGAGATACATAATTCCAGTTGAAATGGCAATTAGAAGAATCCAACTCGTTGATGAAATACGAGTCTATGCTATGCTACTATGAAGCTTACGATGCTATTCATGTAGTATTGTGATTCGTGGAAATGTCACATCAAATCAATTAGGTTTTAGTTATTATCTCAGTCCTAGTAGTAGACGTTTGTATTATATTGAATTACTTAAGAATTTCATTAACTGAGATATCTGGATTGACAATTTAAGTCATATAGTAAGCTAAAAGCTTAAAGTACTTTTCTTTAGTATTTCACTTATTTATATTTCAAAATTTTCTAAAAATGCAGTTTTGCCGACCATAGTGGTAATACTAAATCACAAATGACAACAGGTATTGGTGTGGGATTAGCAGACTCAAAAGTGGAAATGTTTGGAAACCCATACAATAGCTAACATTGTGAGGGTCTATTCCTTTGAAGTTTTGATGTTTTCAATGTGCTACAACGACAACACTTCTGTGGCTTGTGTATAGCAAATAGCAACACGTGAATTATTAAGGTGTTTAAATCAAATGCACTTACACAGTCCTACCGCCGCTGTACTCTGTCGGTATTCATCTCTACCTAACTGAACCAATAATCTCCCTGCTATTACAACATTTAGCTTGCTCTCTAATATGACAAATGCATTTTTAAAGATGTGCAAACCAGGCATACACGTAGAGTATAATGGTACTATTAATGAGAATAATTATGATAATATTCATCTTGTTGCGCACGAGCGAAAAAAATATACCGCTTCGTTTTTCCCTTGTTTCCGTTGCTTGCATCAGACTACCGCTTTGAAACTACGTTTTTGAAAAATTGACAAGCAGCTTGTACGTCTTGCTCTGTGAAAATCTCGGCGTGACAGAGCTCCACTAGATTTACTTTTAAATGTCACATCTTCTACGGTGAATACTGTAATTCCGTCTACTACACCGTATTGTTCCACTTCATTTCTTAACCATTTTTGTTTCGTTGCGTTTTTCTCTCCCGAAGCCAAATCTCAAACTTGAAATACTCTCTGTCCTAGTAAAAAACATCTTCTTTGCAGTTTGTTTTTGTCTGACAGGTAAATTGTTGAATTGCATGTTTTTCTCTTCTTGTCTTTGCATTTTCTCATTGAAAAAAAACATAGGTTGGGTGTGTACAAGCCAGAAATCTAGTAAAAAGCTGTTCCTGTACCTGTTGGTTTTTCCTGTTTGTATATCCAACCCAACATCCTAATCAAATCTTCGCATATTTTTATTAGCACTGCCATAACTCACATGAGAAAAATTAGGATCCATAATCTTCTATATGCTACATGGAAAATTGCATAGAAAAAAAGATACCAATAAAAAACGAAAACTATCCCTGGTCCTCCTTTCCTTTGTAAATTTGCTATTGCACAAATAAAAACATGGCTTGTATGAAAAAAAAACCACAAGGGATCTTTTTTCGTAGTTGTTCAGGATTGTGCAGAAACAGCAGCATTTCGGTTTTGGAATCATGAGTAGTACATATTTCTGTCACAGTGCAATCACAAACGCCACATGATACTCGTCGATCCATTACACCATTATCACCCGGTTCTTGTCATAGCTAGAAGCATTCAAGGAGTCTTTTCGATAGCAGATTATTAAGCAGTAGTTAAGATGTGAGCTGATTCTCTTCCTTGTTAGATTCATAAAGCACACATTATAAAACTGCAAAACTCTAATGATTTCGTGCAGATTTTTTTTCAAGTAAACCAGCTCTACAACTGTTTTCTACACTTTTGAATACATTAAAGTCGGTGTTTGGTTCCATGTTTTACAATAGCGTTCTATATGTACTTGATGAAGAGACTTCACTCTTATACTATTTTATGCTTAAGTCTAGTATTATCATAATTTATAATTATATTTAATATTTACTACGTAGCGTGAGAGATTCCATCAAAATGATAGCCACAGGAGGAGGACACAACGACAAAATAATTATCAAATCTTTATACGAGGAGGATGCGTGGTGGTGAACACACGCTATGCGCATCCGATTTTAATACATTCACATATTTTATTCATAATGTGTTATAATTCTACAAATAAATATTATTTTTCCTTGCTCATATTTTTTATTTTAGTATTTTTTATGACAAGATTCTTCGCAGATTAGCATATTCTAAAAAAAATTGTAAACTATTTCTTGTCATCATCAAGTATTATTGTTGTAAGCTTGACAAGGGAGCCAGAATGAACAGAAAACGCTGAGTACTCATCGTATTAACAGTTCAAGATAACAATAGCATTTTGCAATGCTTATCACATGGGTTCTTTTTCGCATACACATGAGCTACACATTCAGGTCCTTACAGAGTTAGGGGATGATAAACAAATGGCGTCACACAAAATGGGGTATGATGTGAAACCTACAATGACTTAAAGCTGACAAACCTAGCAAGTATCAAAGTTGTCTTGACGCCATTTGTTAATGACTACCAGTCAAAATTGCAACGAAAAATAATACTATGCAGCATTCATCACAATAATACAATGAATGAATGAAAAAATTGAGGAAGATGCTGATTATTGCAAAAATGATAAGGGTTTTATCTAATAACACTGGCTTTCTATCCCTCCCTCACCATCAGCTAGCAACTCTCATTCTATAAAAGCACGAAGACTGTTGAACTGCGCCACTGAAATGTGATATGGGTAAATTCACAGTGTGAGAACAGTCACATTTTTTATAACAATTTGTATAAAAAACAGAAAACTAGTGTCACCACTACTGCCACACATATCATGCAAACATAGTAGCAAAGTAACAACAAAAGCTTTGTTGTCTTCCTGTTGCTTTCTTATTTTTTTTACGTTATAGATGTGAAGATGTTATAACAGTTTTCCCGTCGATAATCTGTTTTGTCTATAGGCCAACACTTCAATAACCTCAATAGCTCTTACAGAAAGCGAAACTTTTGAGGAGGTGAAAAAATTATAAAGCTTTTGTTACAGCATTTTTCAATTCTGTTGTCATTAATAGGGATGCTGCACCTTTAACTACTTTGTTCTCGTCATTTTTATTGTGTTTCAGGTCTGGGTGGAATCTAAGTACACAGTACTTGGTTGAAAGCCCCATATAATGACAGTAATTATTGTTTAACGGAAAAGAAAAGTAATTAATGTCAAAAAACTGAAAAATATGAAATTAAAAAGAGCTCAACTGTCGTCCACAAAGACTACGAATGATTTATTTCGATTACTATTAAGCATGAGTGTCAGTTACTTTCGTTGTTAGAATCGTCAAACTGTATCCCTATTGAGGATTAACTGTTAAGGCAGCTAATAATTGTTTACAGATTTCGTTACTCGTCCACTTCTAAATCTACGCATTTTTTTGTTTAAGGCAATTGTTTTTAATGTCGTTTTCACCTAATCTACTTACCAACTTGTTGTTTGCTTTAGTATTTAACAAAGACGCGTGAAGATGTGCATAATCAAGCAATAGACTTGATCTGGCCAGAAAAACTTTCACGTGGGGATTTCCAGTGCACTGAAATGCAGCATGCTAATTTTTCAGTATTAAGGACTACCACACTACCATGAAGAAACTCTCATTTCCACAAGGGTAGGGTCAGAGCCGAACTCAACTGAAAAACATATTGACAAGGCGTCGATACTATACTATCTATACGTATGACGTTGTGACGATTTAGCGTGATTTCTGGTCAATTATGTATTAGAAGACGAAGATAAACCCAGTTCAGTTCCATTCTGACTAATACTGTAGGCAAAACCTGCTATCGCAGCCGATGACTTGCAGGAAACTGCAGACGATGACATACATAAACACAAGAATAAGGACTTTCACATTATTGACAGATTCGACTTTCCCATTAGAGTGTAACACAACCCCGTTTGTCCGAAAATGCCCTTCAACCATGATTGTTAAGAATTCTATTATATGATAATTTTCTAAATGTGAACATGGTGACTTTATAATGAACAAGCTCGGAGCTGCTCAATACGGCATATATGCAGTTAAAGTTTATGTTGGTCTTACTCGGTAAGCTATGCATGTTTGATATTACTGTAGTCACTAGTGACTAGAAGCTGAATCCTGGGTTAAATGTTTGCAAGAGGAATAGGAATTGAAATTTCTCAGACCGTAACTGAAACTATCCCACCCAACATTTAATTGTACTTATTGGCCTTGAGTGCGTTTTCGTCAAATACTCTGGAAGAGCAAGAGGAAAACAGATCTTGCTCAAGGTGACAATTACAGTTTTACATGAAAGGGTTTTTTTTTTCTATTTAACGTCACAGTTGACGGCAATCGTTTAGCTGGTGTGTTCAGAGAACACTTTAGGCTACCATCTGCAACATTTAATTGCCTTGCACATAACAAAATTCGGCAAAATTCCCTCAAATGCCCCATTTTTGTACATGAAACCGAGACTCATACTTCCACAATGTATTGACACACAAGGGGAAAAAAAGGAATATACTAGTATGTTAAATTCAATACTAATTTGAAGAAGTCTTTTATGAAATTCTTTCAATTCCATACAAGAACTCCCTATTTTAAGCCGTTAACGCATGTAATTTTAATAAAACCTTTGGTCAGTTTTCGGTATTTGCACCACCGTCATTGGTATACACAAGATTTCATTTTCCCCAGTTCAGCAAACACATGAGCCCTAAAACACTCCGATTTGCATCGAGGATTCAATGATAAACCGCAAACAATTGGATAGATGTACTAAATCACATTCCTTCCTAATACTATCCATCCCAATCCAATAATTATGTGGTAAACTGATCCTCCGCTTGGAGCTTGTAGCAAAAAAATACTCATGTTGATTGTGAATCCTTGTGAGGATCATTATGACCACTGATCCTCTCTCTTTGTCCCATTTTCATTTATGCAAGTAATTTTCGGCTTTTGAATTTTCTCTCTGACCATCTGGCATTTTTCAATGAACACCTCTGATGGCACACACAGCTTTTCGGATAACGCCAACAGCATCTCATATTGTGCAAATAGAACGAAAAAGTATTACTCGCAAAGACACCATTTTTACAATCGTTTTTTTAGTATCGTTTTTACCAATTTTATTACAATGAGATTGTTGAAGCCCGTGTTCATAAAAACAGTATGTGGTCATCATCAAAATGCCCTATGCATGCGAAAATCAGCCTTTGCCATTTTTCGGCTACTTTTGCACTTTTGACAAAACATACTACATAGAAAATTGAATAACCATTATATAACCTTTCGAAAGATTATTATTTCCCTTCTAAAGATATTTCATGCGGCTACTGTTAAAATGTCAATACATGCCGAGGTGCAGATGAGGCGCTGTTGTAGTTTTTATCGCTTGGTCATGTAAAACCATTAAATTTTACTTTTAATTTTTCCTAATAAAGTTGCAAATTACAATAAAATGGGAAATTATTTCCAATGTCATCAATAAACACGTTTCTTTTGCTGCTTTTCGATTTAAAAACTCTCTGGCCTTTAAAAAAAGGTTTCCTTAGTAACTGAAAGAGGTCATTTTTGGCCCGACATTTCAGGACAATAACATCTTTAGCCAAGTCCCCATAAGAAATCTCCCTTTGCACACTCCTCCAACCAAATTAAAAGAGGTTTTAACACAAAAGCAGCATTAACATTTTTATTCATTAGCAACTCTAGCCTTACTAGAGGATCATCATCAGTTGTAGGTTTTGTGAATGAATTCACCTTCAATTGGTGACTTACTGCACCAGCTAGCAAAAAAAACGTGTGATAGTAATCTCTGCATAGACAACGTTGAAAAAACCTGTACTATCAAATGCCCTCGCTATTATACCCCCTTGAAACACATTTTTCCTCTTTCCCCTTAG
>JAAXOA010001393.1:0-16143 GCA_036561885.1 Salina celebensis
AAAAATTCTTGTCTTTGTGGGAAGTTTTATTACGATAAAAAATACAAAACAAAATTTTATAATAAAAAATATTTCTTTTCTCTTTTTTTCTTCTGGTTTTTCTCTCGTTTCTGATTCAATATTCACAGCAAGCCAACGAAACCTATAACAAGTTTCAATTTGGAGTTCATGAACTGGAAGTAAGCGACAACATCCGTGTTGTGTATATAGCCGTAATTTATTCAGTCAGTCGTTTTTCAAACGTTTTGTCTGTAATAATTTTGACTATAATTTTTCCTCTATTACTGATAGCATTTGAATGTCAAAAACAAAATCATTTATAGTTTTTTTTATGTAATGTATATAATAATTTTTTGTATAGAAAATCGTTCACAAATTCAGTTTTCCTTTACACTGCTATCCGCTCAAGCTATCTTTTTTTATATTTATAGAAAAACAAAAATTAGCATTAATTTTTCGCTGGAATGTACAGGACTATGAATATGAATCTAGTACAGGATTATCCTTGATGTACTTGTCTGTCTTGTCGCTTGGCTATCGTTTGCATAGATATTAATTTGAAATCGTTAAATTATTATTTAATTAGGATGGAATCAAGTTTGGCTTGTATAGAAAATAATGCACTAACAAAAGCAGCTAAATATTTTTTCTGTATAATAATTTTGTATAGAGTAGTGTGGAAATTTTTAAAATTATGCTGAATCCTTCCCCCCTTAGACATAAAGACACTGAGGCGAAGGTCCAGAGTCATGAGACATCCCATGGCACGCCATTGGATGAGTTTGAGGGGGCCGTGGGCAAAACCGAGTTTGAATTTGAGCAGCCGTTTCAGCGAGTGTCAATCACAGGCGATGATACATCTGGGGTAAGAATTTTTAAGGAAAAAATGGAGGGTTTGGAGGGATATATAACCGTTTTTTCGTTTGATATTTTCAGGTGCCTTACGAGGATCTTGTGCATGCATCGAAATACTTGGTGAATGCTCTCAGGTTGAGAGAAAGCTACATGGCAAAGTCACGCCAGAGCTTTCCCAATGTTACCTCCCGCTTTCTCTATGCTCTGGACAGCGAGGCGGACACTTTGCCGAAGGAGATTCATCATGATGACAAGAAAACAATTGATGGTAGAGTAAAAATTTTTATCGTAATTTGTAACAGCTTTAGAGATAGTATAATTTAGAGAAAGCTTATCTGTCCTGCGATCTTTTCTTATCCTCCAGATATCCCAGTAGACGCGTTAGTAGTTCTCAGTTCTGACTATTCAGACACAAAGGGGAAACTTGAGAAAATAGATGTAATTCATGGTCTGTCCAGATCCTCTAGTTTGTCTGGTTAGCTAATTGTAATTACCTAAAAAAAATCCCTCCCTTATCATTTCACTCCAGATAACATTTTCCTCCAGAAACTCGCGTTCCTCTTGCCGTTGAAGCTAGCCCCACTCCTTCACTATACAGATATGGAAACTACCACGGTTAGGTCCTTATACAAAAATATCTGATTGTTTCAAAATAGAAATTAGAATTTATACATTTAAAATCTGACCAGACTGGGATGTCTCTGAAGTAAATATCGCGGATAAAATGAAAGACCTCAATCATGACCCTGAATTTCGAAGAAAGTCTAATGTCCGCAAGACCCTGTTAGAACTCATGACCCCTCCCCAAGTCCTTAAAGAGTTAGACCCCAAGGTGGACAGTGACACTGACATTGCTGCAGACGCAGATTCTAATCTAGTCATGGTCAAGAGTCCCAAACGTAGGAGTAGCAGTGGAGAGAAAAACCTGCGACGAAGGTCAAATCCTGCTGCTGCTAATGGTATTCAAAATATTCCCATTAAAAAGACTTTTCCTTCCAATTTTCAGGATAAAAATAGTCACAAAAGTTAGAAAAACAAGCGTTTTTTTTTGTAATATAAAAACAATTTAGTTTTGTTTTACTTTTGTGTACACTAAAACATTTCTTGTTTTAAAGGACGAACATCAGACCATGGAGTAATGCCCAACAGTAGTGGGCAGAGAGGTACTCTGATTAGAAACAAACAAAAAATCACACAAAATTGTTTTTCCGCTAATCACTGAAGCAAAATGAAAGCCTCATGGTCTGGCTTTGCAAATTACTACAAAATCCTTACTAGCTTAACGATTTCTACACGCAAATACAATTGCAGGTGAAAGTTGAGTAACAATAGTTTGTACAGTGAGTAGCTTTGAGTCGTTTGGCTTAATAGTTAACAAGCTTCATAATGTAGTTTTAACTGAATTTGTATGTTAAAAGAAAGAAAAAATGGTCTGCGGAAGCCAAACAGCTTTGTGTCCTCGTGAAGAAAAGTTATTGTAACAATTTTTTAAAAACGTTGTTATCCCTGATGATAATTTTGTAAAAACAACTGAAGGTTTTTTAATGTTGCTTGAAGGCTAAATTAAGTACTTTCCAGGAATTTGCTAATGACTTTGTCTACGTGTTTTGTTTCAGACCACCCCATTCATCCCCCGTCTGCTAAGCATAATCCTTGGGCTATTGAGTTCCAGCCGAGTATGAATTGCACGTTTAGTTTTCACGAGGGTGTCTGCCAAATATTCCAGAAAGGGGAAAAAGGGGAGGTGAAGCAGATGGAGTACCCTTTTCCAGACCTTCAGGAATACGTTCGGGATATGAAGATTATGTGTGTGATGATTGCAGACGGACCATTGTAAGAAATATCTACATTTTTCATAGTCATAAATTTTGTGTAAAATTCATAAGTTTTTTCTTGTTTATTTCCAGGAAATCCTTTTGTTTCAAGAGACTCAGCTACCTGTTTTCCAAGTACCAGCTTCACGTTTTACTTAACGAAGTTCAGGAGCTAACAGCCCAAAAGGATGTGTCCCACAGAGATTTTTACAATATCAGAAAGGTGGACACTCACATTCACGCAGCGTCTTGCATGAATCAAAAACATTTATTGCGGTTTATCAAGAAAACCTTGAAGAATCACGCGGACGAGCATGTTTGCAAGGACGAAGACGGGCGTCCTATAAAACTCAGTGAAGTTTTCAAACTTATGAACCTCACAAGCTTATGATCTTTCCGTGGATATGTTAGACGTGCATGCAGTAAGTGAAAAGCTATTCATATATAACTTATTTATGGGGCAAATTGAGATTTTGATGAACATTTTTATCTGAAAAATAGGACCGGAACACATTCCACCGATTTGACAAGTTTAATGCAAAGTATAACCCGATTGGAGAAAGCCGTCTGAGAGAAGTATTCCTCAAGACGGACAACTTAAACGGGGGAAAGTATTTTGCCAGCATTATCAAAGAAGTCATGTCGGATCTGGATGAAAGCAAGTATCAAAATGCAGAGCTCCGACTTTCTATTTATGGGCGGAGCAAAGACGAGTGGGACAAAACTTGCCAAATGGGCACTCAATCATAACGTCTACTCAGATAATGTGAGGTGGTTGATCCAAGTTCCTCGTCTTTAGTAAGTTACCTGCACTAAAAAAATGTTAAGTCTATTTGTATTTAATTTTGTATAATTTGCCTTTGGATTGTTTTCTTTTCAGTGACATTTATAAATCAAAGAATCTGATTAAGAATTTCCAGGAAATTCTTGAGAGTTTATTTCTCCCTCTGTTTGAGGTAACAAATGATCCTACAACGCACCCAGAGCTCCACAAATTCCTTCAATACGTAAGCCAACAAGTTTTCATTTAAGAAAATTATAAATACTTTGAGTAATTAATCGATGATTTGCATCTGAAAGGTGATTGGTTTCGACTCTGTGGACGATGAAAGCAAGCCAGAGCATCCGCTCTTTGATAAAAACGTTGCCACTCCGGACAAGTGGACATTCAAGGAGAATCCTCCATACAGCTACTACCTCTACTTCATGTTTGCAAATCTTGCTGTGTTAAATCACTACAGAAGGTACGCTCTAAAATAGTTAAATCTGTAAAACTAAAACTGGTGCAAACGAATTCATCATTTGACTTTGATTTATAGGGAGCGCCAGCTGAACACTTTTGTTCTGCGACCCCACTGCGGTGAAGCCGGTCCAGTACAGCATTTAGTGTCGGCGTACCTCCTCTCTGAAAATATCTCTCATGGTCTGCTCCTGCGCAAAGTGCCAGTGCTCCAGTACTTGTACTACCTCGCCCAAATTGGCATCGCCATGTCTCCACTGAGCAACAACTCCCTCTTCCTCAACTACAACAGGCATCCACTTCCCGAGTATCTTGCGAGAGGACTGGTCATCAGTTTGTCCACTGACGACCCCCTCCAGTTTCACTTCACCAAGGAGCCCCTCATGGAGGAGTACAGTATTGCAGCTCAGTTCTGGAAGCTGAGCGCTTGCGATATGTGTGAGCTGAGTCGCAACAGTGTCCTCATGAGTGGATTTCCTCACAAGGTATTCAGTAATTTCTAATTACACTAATTTTGGTAGCTACATATTTCGAAATATGCATGACAGAAAGGAAAACTGTACATATTTTTTTATCTTTCTTTCTGTCTAGGTCAAGCAGTACTGGCTTGGACCAAACTACACCCAAGACGGCGTCGCCGGAAACGACATTAGCAGGACAAACGTTCCCGACATTCGGGTGTGTTACCGTTACGAAACGTTAGTTGAAGAATTAGCTAACATTTTCAAGGTTGTCGAGTTAATGAACAAGGCAAGGGCAGCTGAGAAAAAAGATTAGGACTTTTGTCTTCAAAATGAATTAATGGCCAAAATCTCTTTGTCAAGAAATAAAATTAAAAAAATAAATTCAGAAACTCATATTTACAATATGAAACAAAAAATGTATAGAATTTACTTTTATTTGCAGTTTACGTAAAATGATCTTTTTTTGTAAAATAAAATGCTATTGTTTTTTAATGTTTTGACCATGAAAAATGAGAGTGATTAAGTAACGGATGTGGTATGAACTCTAGTTAGGATTTTACTACAAGATTAGGATTCCAGGAGTGGTGGAAAAAGAAGATTCATGCGAAATTACAATTATTTGTATGGGAAAGACTTTTATCAACGTTTGTGTGATAACGCTGTAACAGAATATTCATGATTATTTTAACTTGATGACTATGAAAAGTGTATGTAATGCTACTAGCAAATAATGAAAAATAAAAATATACTCAAAACTACTGTTGACTATTGCGTTATTCACTAAATACACTTTTTATTGGTTTTTTCTCACTTAACACGGTTTACATTACATTTGACGTATTATGTATACTAATTGTTGATAAATGTGCAACAGATTTAACGCGAGTAGCACACACATATTACAATAAGTTTCTTAAGTCAGTAAGAAAAAAAAGGTGACATTCCTCACTACTATACCATGTATTAAACAGTTTTTTCCACCTTTATCCCCTTCAACTACATTCAACGAACAGAAAAAGAAAACAACTACACATTAGTTTGCAGGTTAAATTGTAGTCAGCAAATCTATCACACATTTACATAGACATCTACATTGGGCATCTAGTAATTACTCGTTGGACAACAAAATTATTACAACAAGGTCATATGACTCCCCTAAGGTCATATGACTCCCCTTCTTCAGTTAAAACTATGCATTTCAGTGATCAGTTCAAGTGGAATCCCTTCTCTTTCGTAGCGGCGAGAAGTCTTTCCTTGAGGATTTCTTCAGATGGATACTCTGGGAGCTTGAGGTAGTGGACACAAGTGTTGACCGATGGATAGCTCCCTTCTCCAGCGTCAACTTTACGAACGACTGTGAGACGAGGATGGAGATTTGAGAGTCCACCGGGTGGCAGGGACGAGCACCCCGTGGTGAACTGCAAAAACGCTTTCTTTTCTTCACTCGTCAGCGATACCATCACGTTTACAAATCGGATAAATCCGGGACTAAAAATAAAATTTAAAAATCATCATTAGCAAATGTGCCTTTTGATTGAATCTTTTAAACAGAGTTTTTTAAAGATTTACCTATCTTTGGTGTAACCAAGTTTAGGTTCAGTGAAGTTGAAGATATCTTCTCTGGTCCAGGCAGGACTCTGATCGCCACATAACATGAGACGAACTTCATCCGGACTAAATGCAGCCAATTTCTCCATGGGGAAGACCAACTGGAATCCTTCCCTGAGAGCAGTGAGTTGCTTGTGAACTCCCTTGTTGAGGCAAAAGTCAGTCAACAGTTCTATGTAGTCCTCCACGTTCTCGATTGTGACGTCTTCGAATTCGCCACGAGGACAGAGATCGACAGCATTGTAGGCAAACACTCGGGAGGAGGGTGAGTATTGGAAGTTTAGACCCAAGTCTTCCAGGCGTACAGCGGGCCCTGCTTCAGCCCCAGAGAGTTGAGGTAAAGCCAGATTTTGAATCTGTCGGAGCTTGTCAGACTCGGACAAAGAGTTGTCGTGCAAGATTTGACGTTTCTGCATAGCTAACTCCTGGAGTTGATGGAGAAATCGAGCTCGTGGTGGGTCAATCTCCATCAAGTCTTCAATTGTAAGTATTCCGTAATGCCAGGGGCGATTGTCTACAACGGGTCTGTACTTGGGCGGATCCAATTCCATTTCCTTCTCACTCTCTTGAGAAATGTAAGAGGAGACCATGATGTCCTCTTCGCTGACAGGTGTAATAACACGGTCACCTCGAGATCTGCGAAATGACAAAGAGGAGACAGTATTACAAATAGAAGTACCTAAGAAAATTAATACGATTGATTTAGATCATAGCACACGTACCTTTCTCTAACTTCACTTCCAAACTCTCCAGAGCATAACAACTTGAAGAATGGTCTTGACAATGGGAGATCGACCAGACGTCCATCCTGGAAAACCTTGGCAATAAAAATTCCCAAGAATCGGAAGTACCTGCAGACCTTGTCGCAAGTGGACGAGTCTTGTATGAGCGGCGCAGGGAAGAGGCCTGTGCTTCGCTGTACATAAAATCCAGGCGGTCTCACTGACGAGTCATCAATCACAGAAGGTTGATCAAATCGGTTAGAATCAGGTAAATCGTCGCAGAGCCACATGGCCAAATCCTTCCTTCTCAGCTCGGCAGCAACAAGCGCGTAGAACTCAAGAGTGGGACCAAGACCTGTGCCGTCTTCTCCTTGAAATTCAATCTCTAATACTGACTTGCGACTCGCATGGAAATTCATCACTTGCATTGCCCACTCCAGCAAATTGTTGCCTCGCGGAACCTTCACTCGCTCGTGCTTCAGCCGCCCTAGCCTGAACTCGTGAGGATCATCCCTCCGAGTTCGGGACCGTTCTATTGTCTGATCTCTCTGATTCTGGAGCCACACAATGGACCTTGATGTTCCAAAAGCTGTACAGCTGAAATACAAATGTCGTGTCTCGAAGGGGAACAGCATTGGGGCAGAGTATGTGAGGTCTTCGCACCAATGAGGAAGTGCTCTGCTTGCCAACACCAGCGGATCTTGCAACTGCTGCACCAGTTTGTTGGTAATTTTCTTACTGATGAACTCATCTGTACCTACATGGAAGTTCCTAGGAATTTCTAGCGATATTAAGTTGTTGTCTTCAGTACTTTTGCTGGACGCACTAAGGGAATACAAATGACGCAACAGGTTGATTACTTCCTCTACGCTGCAGGCCGGCTGAGATAGCGACGACGGGGACGGGGATATCGTTCTCGCTCCAAGCGAATGAACCGCCGCATGGAGCTCCAAAGATTCTTTGTCTTCTTCCTTTCCACATTCCTTATCCTCTTTGTAAACGATGGTGTAGGTTGGCTCCCAAATACGCCTCAACTTCTCTTGCTTTGTTCCCATTTGTGAATTTTGAACGAGTTCTTGAACAGAGTGAAATATCGTCGTTTTTGGACTCGACAGATCTATTTCCACGTCCTGAACTCCGGGAAGATTTGGTCCTCGCAAAACCAGCTTGAGTTTCGGTTGTGGAGGTAGACAACTCTCCAGATCAATACGGGAGATATCCTGAGATATACTTGATGGTTCGGCTGGTGGTGGAACTTCAAGTTCGCTGATCTGATTAACATTAGTACGTCCAGGTCTTGGGTCAAATGCAGGGATGAGCGCAGAAAACTGTCGTTTCAGCACAAACTCATCGTCCCAGGACCTCCTCTTCCCAGATCTAACTTCAAAACAATCATCATCCGCCTCTTCATACATGTAATCATCCTCATTCTCCTCATCATCGTCGTTCTCGTCCTCAGGTAGCTCATCGTCATCTTCCAATTCAGCGAGTAACGTTGTCGTGCGGCAAGTCTCCAAGAAATCCTTGAATTCCACAAATAAATCCTAAGATAAACGATAAAACCCGGTTTCTAATTTCGTCACAGAGTATTTTATGGTCTTACCTGCTCACTGTCGCTGGAAGTTGATGTGACACTTGTAGTCAGAGCAGGGCCCAAACTTTGGGATCCATGACCAGTCACCATCGAGCCGCTTGCCCCCGATGCATTGTTGCTGGTAGATAAGCTTGGATAACTTACAGCCGTGTTCAACAGTCCCCCTGTGGTAAAAACACAAAGGTTGGTCTAGTTAATAATTGTATTGCCGTCATTATAATAGCTACGCCACATGAATATAAATAAGATCGCTAAGAGTGCTTTACAAATACCATTAAACTTAAAAGCCTTTTAACATTACCGTTATAATATTTAGCAATCTACTGTTAAACTAGCGATAGAAAGTGTGGCCAACTAGAGACGGATACAAGCGAAAAATGCAACATTAAAATGGATTATGTAGCAGCCTTTTTAACGCGTACACAACACAGACCTACTTCCAGTCAAAAGTAAATCTATGTCAACTCTAATAGTATTTTAAGGAGTAACACAGAGGACTGACATTCAGCAAAGATTACTCTACAACTGGTTACACAAAAACACTGACAATGAGTTTGATACACCATGAAGGAAGAGAAGTGACTATATTTTTACCTCATGATTCAATTAAAGAGTTACATTCTAAGATTGGAGGAGAATACGAAAAGATTGAAGATACAATTGCGAGTAAAAACAATAAATTGAAGAGTTGTGAATCAAGTTGGGAAACAATTTTGTAAGGAAAGTTGGTTGTTTTGTTTGTTGTTGCAGAAAATTAACAAAAAAAAGTTAACGACTTAAGTTTGCTGTGTAATTAAAAATGGAATGAGTTCCAAACCTGGGAAATGCGAGGAAAGTGCGATTCTAACGAAGCTTGAAACAGAATGAGGTGCTCGTCCGAAAAGGAAAGGGTTGTTAGACTGGCCAGGAGCCTGATGAAAGTGATGACTGTGGTGGTGTTGATGATGGGTGACAGACGAGGAGGAGGAAGGAGTAAAAGTGGGATTCATTCCTGGAGCGAAGACTCCCGATGCGAGAGCAGTCTGGCCTGACTGGATTCCCGCGGCGGGAATCCGAGTACTATTTATCAACGACCTAACTCGGGAAATTGCTCCCAACCCGTCAAACAACGAAGAGGAGGACATGTTGCTCAAGTTATTGTTCGTGGGGGCAAGGGGAGAAGAGAAAACGGAACTGGACGAGTATGTGGAAGACGACATTGATGACGAGGAGTCCGCTATGGACAAATTGGGAACGGAAACACTTTTCGGACTGGACGACATCGGCCCAGAGGAGGCAGGATTACTTGAACCATCCCTGACCGATGGGGCTACTTGGTTTTCAACAGACCCTCGCCCCAACACCCCTTTACTATTGGTTCCCAGCCAGGCTGCATAACATTTTATATAGTAGAATTACACAACCAATCTCTGCACCAACTTAGCCTTAAGGTTACATCAGGTTTTTCAAGCCTACGCCTTCAAATTATAATATTGTGAATACTATGCATCCTAACATTATCCACCGTAATGTGTCAGATTGCAGGTAGCTTCTATCTTTTGTTTACTAGCAAAATTTGTTCTAGAACTTTCTGTCCTAATGGCTTACAAAAACACACTCCGTAAAAAAACATGAAACAAGTTTCACGAAGACTGACAACAACACCAAAACTCTTGACATGTAATGCAAACTAAGGCATTTGTTAAAAATGTCACTGCAAAATTACGAGTAAAATCATGAGCGATTTATAAATCATATATGAGACTCTTCATGCGCGTACAATTCATTCCTTTTATACAAAAATATAACAAAAACATTGGTTTAGAGAGCAAATTTGCACTTTTTGACTGACTAAATAATTTAAGTAAAGATGAATGTGACCTAATCGCTTGGCATAAAAACGATATGCTTTGTGCAGAACTTAAAAAAACGTTTACAGAAAATAAAACTGTAACAAAATTATTAGGGCCTTAAAATAGAATACCGCAACCAAGAAAAATCAACAAATAAAATATTCAGCGGCAGTAACCCAAAATAAACTGACCAAAGCCGATGAACCAAACTTAAAACCGTAACCGCTTATAAACCCAATTAACTATGCAGATAATATTAAAATATTCAATTGCGAAAGAAAACTTTTCATACCTAGTGTTCGTCGAGTTTTTCCTCCACCAGAAGACCGATCCCCGGCACCTCCAGCTTCATTTTCTTCTGATCTCATATTTTTCCTTAAGACCATCATT
The DNA here is from genome assembly GCA_036561885.1 of Salina celebensis. Classification (NCBI taxonomy): domain Eukaryota; kingdom Metazoa; phylum Arthropoda; class Collembola; order Entomobryomorpha; family Paronellidae; genus Salina; species Salina celebensis. Next base: position 10,520 of record JAAXOA010001393.1, read on the forward strand.
TTCATGACTTCTTTCAATGCAGGCGGTCCCATCGCACCCAAATCTGCTACATCCAAACTTCCCAAGTGATTGGTAGACTTGAGAGGTCCTCTTCCTCCAGCGCCTGCTGTCAAAACAGCACACTTCAAACCGGAAGCTGAGAGAACGGCATTTTTGCCGTTTTTCAAACTATTCAGGGAGTCTGCATCGTCGAGAGGAGTACGGTCGACACTACCATCCTAAAGAAACAAAGAAAAATTGCATTATAGCAATGACGGACTCAGCACGCAAGATGTCAAAATCATGTTTTCCTAATAAACCTACCTTTGCAGATGATGATCCTGCAGCACCAGCAGGTGATGGTTCTAATGCCTCACTTTCAGACAATTTGCTCGAAACGGTAACAAAAGTTTCATCTTCGCTGTTGTCGCCAAGACTGAGAGCAACAACCTTTCCACTTGCCCCAATCGTATTCTTCTCTTCGACAATTGTTGCAAGATCGGTTACAGCTACGGATGAAAGCAGATATACTGCAAGTTGGAAGAGCTTCGTCTGGAGTAGTCAGCCCAGCGATTACGGACTCCACTGTAAGATCAGAGTGAGCGTTGGAGAGGACGGAGTCGGCCATCAGCTCTGCCACCTAAAACATAGATGAAAAATGACATTTGTTAAAGTTGTCCCCTTTTAAAATTAAATGAAAGAGACTGATAATATCAAAGTAGCGTACCCTGCTGGCTGTTAAACTATCTGCAGAAGAAGCCTGTTCGGTAGAAGCAACGGAAGGTTTGACAGAGTTTCCATCAGTCGCTTCAGGAAGACTAGATGTCGAGCTGCATTTTCGGCTGGTCAAAACGCTTACTTTTCCAGAGCCACTGCTTTCGCTTCCTTTAGATTTTCCTGACTTTCCAGCAACTGAAAGTAAAAACGTGAACATAAATACATTAGTATAGAATATTGTGCCTATATTTCAGAATAAAAATAGATTAGTTACCTGCACGTTGACTTGCAGAGGTATTTGTCTGTGGGTCATAGCCAGGGGCTAGCTGGAGATCGTACTTGCCTTCAGCGCCCATACGATAGGAGTTTGAACCGCCTTGATCCCATGTAACATCAATCCATCCGTTGTGCCACTCACTGGTAATAGTTCCTTCCCCAGGAGGATTTCCATCTTGATCCCTCCACTTCCAGTCAACTCCACGCACGACACGAGCATTAACCGTCATGTGCTTCAACATTTGAGTCCTGATTAGTCGCCGCTGTCGACGGATATTAGCTTCAGCTTCTCGCATTGCTTTTCCTGTTGAACAAAAGATTAATTTTATTATCAATGCTTTTACTTGAATTTCTGTTAAAATAGAAAAATATCATGATTACGAAAATCTGTATTAACTCACCTAAGTCATCACAAACTCCAGTGACTTTCCCGTAAATTTCAAATCCAGACAAGCTTAAGTAGTGCGTCTGATTTGACGCATTTTTGCCAGTTTGTTGAAGACGAATATGTCGCCAGCCTTGACCATCGTGATCGCTTTCTTTCAAGTTAAGATACCAAGTTGCAGTACTTCCCGGCTCGTTCAAGTTGGAGTCGTCAGCATGGGACATCAAGTCATCCCAGTTTGTTCCATCCTTGGAGCCTTGGAACTTCCAATTTCTCAAAGCAGAACGTCCGTATCCCCTAGCATGTCGAAGTGTGTAAGCAGATGGAATTATCCAAACGCCAAGATCAATAGCGAACCATGCTTTCTTATCGTCGTTGGTGTGACAGTTCAAAGCTGACGGTTCTCTGCTCAAAATATCTTCTAGTCTTCCATAAGGCAAATTGCGACCTTCAGACGAGGTGACAATCACCAACCCGTATTGTGCTGGATTCACCCAGTCCAGGCTTGTTTTGGCATTAGTTCCGATCCAATAAATAAGGCCGTGTTCGTCAAAGTCTTGTTGATGGCGGAAGGAAACGGCTGGTCCGTCTTTCAGTTTCCGATAAAATGTAAATGAAGTTCTGTCGTAGTCATACCACTGCTTTGCAACCATTTTTAGTAAGTAGTTCTCCAACTGGTTTACAGTAGCTAAAGGTTCCATCTTATAGAGTCCTTCCAGATCTGTCAATCAACGAGCTCTCAGTTGAAGATTTCTCTAGACGAAATCTCAATCGCCGGGTGAGTACTTGAAGGCCGTAGTTGGCGCCAGACGATTCATACAATAAGACGGGCAACTTTTCAATTGTTTCCAAGACCGACACAAGCTTCCGTACAAGTGCTGTTCCAGCGTTGAATTTAATGCCTTCCACACTTCGTTCTTTGAGTGCCAATTTAACAACTTCAATTCTTTGCTGTAGCATAGCTAAATGACGCCGGCGACTGGATTTTCCATGGTACAGGCTGTCATAATCTCGGTCGTGTTCCGAAGCAAACAGACGGATTAACGCTTGCACTAATCCGGAACTATGCAGCTCATAGGCAGAAACGAGACCATCGTCTTTCAGAAGACGAGTGAGTTCATCCAACGCAGTTCTGAGGACCTGCTGCCATGTAACTGAGTCCTCACGGTGTCCACTCATCTGCAAAACAAAAGAACCCATCGTCATAAAGATTCCACGTTAATTTTCCACCAAATATATTAATAGAGGCTGATTTTTTAACCAACCTGCTTGTAGCAGGCCCGTTCGATTTGGGCAACAATAGTTCCAAGCTTGGCAACAACGCCCCGAGGCTGAGACTGTGCAGCTTGGAAGTACCCATCGTAAAGCTCCTGAGCCATGATTTTAATTTTTTGCTTCAAAGCTTCATGTTTGGACTTCAGTCTTTTCCCTTTTTTGCCGACCCATCCGGTCGCAAATTCTGGACCCAGGGTGGTTTCCGCCGTGAACGAATGACGAGTTCCACGGTTCGATTCAAAAAGGAATCCAGCGAGATCATCTTTGAGAATAGTCGTTTGTTGTTGGCCGTCCGTATTGTGGATGCTTAGTTCTCCTTCCTTCTTACAGGTTAACGCCCAATTTCCAACTTTCATTTGGGGTGCTCCCACAGCGCTCAGAATCGGTTGGCTTTGGATACCTGGACGAAGTCCGCTCTTGGCTCTCTGCAGTTTCTCAATGAATTCACCACGACTTTCTGTGCTATCAGTACCACCTATGATACATAAACAGGAGACCAATTTGAGCAAACCAATTGTGGAATAGCTAATTGTTTGATACATATAAATAACATAAAGCAATTCGCTTACCCTCGGGACTTCCAGAGGAGTACATAGTAGCAAGTTTTCCATCCAAAACAAATCTAAACCATCCGTTGCTACCATTGGAGAGTTCCAAAGCTGCGGATTCATTCCAAATGTACAAACAATCTCTGCCACGACAAATGCACCAGTCATGCCAATGGTATGGCTTTCCAATCACAATTTCTTTAGCATCCTCCATCACTCCAGTAGTCATTTTCCAATCGTTCAGGTGTCTCTTCCTTTTTGGTTGCTTCAGAATCACTGGGGCAGAGTGCCAACACTTTCACAAACACTCCAAGTCGAGCAAAATGCTCTACAAAAATGTCTTGCGCTTTCACCATCAGGTCTTTTATCATGTTAAGAATTAGCAGGTGACCATCGTCGTCATCTTCGTTGTCCAGCACCGCAGCGATCACTTCAACTAAAACAGTTCCCAAAGAATACGACTTGGACTGTCGACTGCAAAGCTCATTTAATAAGGACGCGGGGATGTAATGAACCATTTTCTTAATTAGATTCAGACTAGCTCGCCTAAAGGAAAAGTAAAAAAAAAAATCATTAGTCATCGTTCATTTACTTTGGTATTTTTATATAAACTGGGAGACATACCTGACTGAAGGAATCATAGTAGAGTGGTAAGTGGAGCAGAAAATTGGCAAGAGTCTTTGCAAGTAAACTGGAGCCATTTCCGGATCACCACGAGCTTCTGGAGGTACTTCTTCTGACTCGGATTTTGCTCGCTCCCGTCCAATTTCAGCGGGCATCATCCATTCTCCAGGGGATTGCAGGATGGCAGCTACTTCCCTATGACCTTCGTCATTCCTTTCTCGGGCTTTATCCAATGGCGTTATTTCCGTCTTCATCCTGTGAATGCAAAAGAAAAATATAATACCCCACAAAAAATCCCAGGTCATACGTTTAAAGACGTGGGATTACCCGAAGGTCTGGATTAGCGCCATGTTTCAGTAAAACTTTGGCAATCGCAGGTCTGCCAAAACAGGCTGCATAATGAAGCGACGATGACCTCTGTCCTTTGTTAACATCAGCACCTTTCTCACAGAGATACTCAACCATTTCCTGGGTACCAAATGCGGATGCCCAATTCAGGAGAGTTTGACCAACATCATCCATAAAATTCACTTCAACTCCTGTAAAAACACGTACAAGTTTCATTAGCTGAGATCATTAGAATATTACTTGGAATATTAGTTGTGTTTTCGCAAAATCCTAGCATTTACCTCCACTTTCAATCGCTTCAATTAAAGCTTCAGTGTCTTTACTTCGGATACAGTCGATAAGCTGACGATGAGATTTTTCTCCAGAAGCGTCTTGCCTCCTAAGACTCGCCAGTCGAGCACTTGCCGTGCTGCCGGATTTGGGCAGGGCTTTGCGACCCTCAAAAAGTAGCACCAATAGTAAGTCGACAAGTCGCATAGTGTCCAAAATACACCTACACAAAAAGAGTTTTCAAAGAACAAAAATAAATTAAAGATTAAGCTCCCATACAGACCTCCAAGTGTTCTAACTCATTAAGCCGATTCCACGAACCTTTCATCCCCTTTCAGAGCCTTTTCAATAGCGTCTGGTAATTCGGATCGTAGTAAGTCCTACAAAGACATCAAATTATAATTAATTACAGATAAAGCTGACAAAGCTAAGAAAGCAATTAAAAATGTTGAGTAAAAACATACATGAGTTATAGAAGGAGAGCCACGACACAAGGTCGACAACAGGCTAATAATTGTTGAAACACTTGCTGTATTTTTCCCTTCACTCGGTGTATTTCCCGCAGAGGAAACTCCACTCGCTCCAGCAGACGAGTTGGAAGCTGTGTTGGCAGCATTCACACTGTTTCCCAACGAGCTCGACATCCTCGCCAATAAATCCTTAAGTAGGCCATGTTCCGCCAACGGAGCTGGATCCACACCACGTCTCGTAAACCGATCAGACAGAGAAGCAAAGCAACGCAATGCACCATCAGCAACCTATCAATTACCCGAGAAAATTTCATCAATTATTAAACCTGTCAGGTTATCTAACAAAGGAAAAACGATGACAGGATCATTTCTTACATGACTATCATCGTGTCGTAACAACGTTGAAAGACTTTCCACACAGGAGGTAAGAGAAGGATCTTGCGGTTCCATTTTAGAGCACAAACGTGACACCACAGCCATTGCAGAGTGGAGCGTGTCCTTGTGAATCACATTTCCATTATCACGAATGAAGGACAGCACACAGTTTAATCCACCTGCTTCAAAAACGGCTCCAGCTTCCCGAGTGCATATCAGTTCTAGCACCTACAACCCCAACAATCAAATAAATTAAAAACTTTTCCAGCAATGGTAACAATAAAGAGAAAACTTGAAGGACAAAACGCTTCACCTTGATACACTGTTCAGCAACATCCTTGGAAGTTCTGGAGCTGA
>JAAXOA010001394.1:0-16140 GCA_036561885.1 Salina celebensis
CAAAGTGTTACTTGGGGTTGCAGTAATATCTATAATGATAATCATATGATCCTCATCAGCACTACATCCCAAGAATTAGCTATGAGCCTCTGCAGTTGCTTGATAAGTATGGTTACGTACTTGGATATAGTTCTTTGGAAAAAGGAAACTTTCCGTAGCATGATAAAGTTGGGAAATAACAAGATTATGATATGTTGACGACGAGGGCGACCCCAATAAGGGCATTCACTATTAAGCATGTGGGTTTGGGACTTTCTACACTCCTTACAGACTTACAAGGACATGAAGCTTTTGGGATGATGACGATGCATAAACTGCATGCTTTACTGCTTCCTGTAATATACACTTATGTACATCTACCCGGGTAATATACTGTCAATGGTGAAAGGGAAGACGAGGGAAAAAAGTTGGTGTGTGCAAAGTAAGATAGATGATTTTAAAACCAGACTTATCCCACCAGCGGAAGCTCATTGAGATGTACGCGAACTATTTGCGTACTTTTTTTTGGTGTCAGGAAGAAAAAAAAAGAAACTTTCTCCTTCCTGTTAATAAATGCATATACTTTACATCGGCTTGCTACGTTATTTCCGAGAATTTTTGTATTAAAACTATCTTACATAACTTTATATAATGACCCTTTTATAAGTTCAAGTTTGCGCAGTATCGTATCTTGTAGGCATTACTCATTATGACTTATTAATACCTAACCTGGAGAAAAAAGAGGACCACTGAGCAAGCTTTTCCTCTGCTTTCATCCTGATCCTCATAAACTTCTTAGCTTAACCGGCTACATCTCTCTTTCGCTTTTGCACACATATATGAGATCCTAGCGAGTTTTTGCGCTACCTCAGCTAAGCTTCTATTTTCTTGAACGTTTTTAGTTTTTAGAAAAAAAGAACTTTCTCTCAGTGTGCTACCTATGTACTCTCACTTTCACCGTTGACTAAGCAAGAAGTTTTAACTTTGTGGCGGTGTTGACTTTCTCTAGGCTCACTGGCAGATTCCAAGCGATGTAACAGCAGATTTGCACGTTTATACTGTGTCTAGTGCCTACTACCTAGCAAAGTCAGCACTTCTTACGGTTTTTTTGTTGGAGCACAGAAAAAATAGCAAAGTGCTCGAAAGCTTCCATGTTCAACACTCAAGCCATTAGTGTCAAATCTACACCTCCACTTTCACTAGCTCATATAGTCACTTTTCTCCGAGAAAAGACGGTATACATATCTACCTCCTCATCCTCATCAGTCTTCGCTGCTTCATTTTACTGGAAATAATAAAAGAGGATAAATGAACTTGCAGACCAAATCTTGACACGCATTCTCATCATGATGAACTGTCGAAATAAAACAGTTAACGTGACATCCTCACTCTTTATCCTTTACTTTTTCACATTAAATCTCAAGCCAGCGTCTGTATCGTAGTCAGACTTTTGCTAAGTTAGTTGTGACGTGACTCATACTTTATTACGCAGGCAATTTGACACTCAAAAACTTTTGTTACTATCAAGTTCCTTGGGATTTTTTTCTGCTTCTAAACGTGTTATATCAACACGAATTATAATCTTTGATGTTGTTTAATAGTACTAAACTTTTATATAGACTACCACTTAAAATAGCTTCTTTTTCTCGTAAACTGCCTTCCGAGAGTGTTTGTTTTTCCTTGAAAGGAAGTTGTAGCAAGAGAGAAACTAGATATTACTCCATTCTCTTGTCGAAACGTGTTTGCAGAATAACAGCTATGGTAGCAATAACTGCAAAAATCGTGCCCAAAACTGTGATGAAATGGTCGCTTTAGATGGTTATCAGTACAAAAAAAGAACGCGATTTTGCATTTGTCCGGCAAAGAAAGGCATTTTGCATATATTTTTTTCTTTCCTGTTTTCATATGACGCAGTTTTCTCTCAGGATGTGCTCGTTTGCCGAAACTGCCAAAAAGGCTTTGCTAAGATTTTCGTCTATTATTTTTATCGCATCTTCGTACAAAAAATATTTTAACATAGTAAAGTAGTCGAGTCATTTATCAGGAAGAACATCAACATTACTTTTTTTTCTGAAACAGCTTTCACTATCCGTAACAGCACAAAAACGTAGATGGAGAAATGGGTTAGCATTGAGTGAATCCGCCAAAAAATGTATACATTTACTACGGGATGTTACTCCTTTTCAGTGGTGACAAAGGAGTGTTGTCGAGCATATTTTAAAATAAGCCATTTTTATGTGTGTGCTATACCATTGCCAAAATGTAATAATCCATCCCTCACACAATTCAACAAATCCACAGCTCATTGCCATTCAAGATGTTATTATAAATTTCATGCTTTCTTAGTTTCCACTCGTTTTTAATGGCTCAATTTATACTAACAAAGGCTACAAGGATATATATCGAAAAGAAAGTGTTCCAAGAGCGTCTCATATTTCCTTTCTCCAACTCAGCTGGTTTTAGTTATAAAGAAGTCTACATGTTATACAAATATGCAATAGAGAAGATGTGCTGTTTTGCTAGTCGAAGCTTTCATGCCAAAAGGAAAATCTCAAAATATTCTTTACTTTTCGACTGGAACCCTTTAAGAGTGCATCAAATTGTAGTTAGTAGACAGACTCTGAAAATGTATTCGACCGGAAAGAGAATACTTGAAACATAGGCTTACACTGATACTTTCCCAGTCTAGTTTTATATTTTTTTAGCGCAGAGGATTCTCCAATTGCCAGGCATGCACTCTTCATTGGTGTGCGATGATAGCTGAATGCGGTAGTATTATTAAATGCGCCAACCAACCGATATAATTTGTGGCCGGAGGAGACTAGCACAAAATTTCTCGTTTTTTTGTTCATCTTCCTCATACTGTCTCCGGGAAAATGCCTGCCAACTTCCTTCACTCTTGACAAGTGTGAAATATACAATTCGGATGTATTCTCCGATATTTTAATACAAGAAAATGAAATCAACCTACAAAAAACTTGCTGAGTTTCAGAATTTTAAGCTAACTACATATCCCAGACCAATTTTCCAATGATTCGAAAGTAAACACAACTGAAACCATTGTGTTTACATGTTATCAACGTCAGCAAAAAATACATATCTTTTCACAAAGGCTCTCACTTAGGATCTATAAGTTTTGCTTGCATTCCACGCACCCAACCAGCTTTATCAGCTCATTTCAACTTTCTCCGCAATGGTTTCCATTTATTCAGCTCTCTATAGTCCTTTAAATCCTCACATGTCTACAGACCATTGATAGCCCAAGCTACACACACATGAACACCATCAACATGGCCCCCACTCCAGCTTACATTTATTCCAGAATGTGTGTGGCTCAAGCCTACTTACTTCTTTTTATCTTCCTTGATGCTGTGATACTTACTTGGTTTGGAGAAGCAAATACTCCATATTTTGTAGCTGTAGTCACACACTAACCTAAATGAACGAGGAATCCAAGGAATGATGTAGGTTTTCTCTTTGGTTCATTGAACTTAGTCCCATTCCATTCCTGTTTAAACTTCTTTTTGCTGTGGTGGCAATGATGGGGCTGTAACTTCTCCTGGACTGAAAATGCGGAGAGTCACGATTTACTTTCATTTTCTCTTTTACGTACATCTATTGCTAGCAGGATATCGTGTTATTTCGTTTTAAAACGCCAAAGAGACAAGTAACACACTTGTGATAAATGTGTGCGTATTCAACTTTGATTGAAGCTAGGCTGCGTATGATACTGCAGAACTGACAGCACAAATCTGTATAAATAACTTTCACCGAGAATTCTGGAAAGACAGAAGCAACTTTTGCGATAGATTTGTGTTGTTCTCCAGCTTCACTGAAGTATAAAATGCGAATTAGTGAAAGCTCATTCATTGGAAAAAGTTTAGAATAAGAGAATATTGCGTGGGAAGAGATGCTCTCATCAAGGCCTAGGCTTCCTCAGCCTCTCCTGTCAAATAAAGCAGTAATCAGATTAATTTGAATAATCCACAGTCTTATTCCACCCGCGTGCTACTGGTGATTAGAATTAGAACGAAGGTTTTTTTTTATATTTGAATGGAAACAAAGGTGACCTTGACGAGACAGTTGACGTTATTTAAATCGAAAAGGAAGACAACCTGTGCACATTTGAAGACTTTCCAAGAAAATACAAAACGGGGAAAGCTAACCACATAAAACTAAATTCTATTTGTGTGTCACCTTACAAAAAATGAGTGAAAGCCTTTCTCATCATGAGCTTTTCCGTGAAGCACAGAGATACACAGCAAGTCTCCCTCTAATAATACAGGTTCTCTTGCAAAATGACATTTCAATTTTGAAAGCAGTTGGATTCAGGTTTCTCAGTGATGACTCTTCCACTGCTTAAAAGAGGTTTTCAAAGAAATTACGAGTAGATTTAGGTACCCGAATAGGAGATCAAAGGAAGACGAAATGAGTCGACGACTGTTTTCAAGGTAGTCCGTATGCGCAATAGGAAACCTGATTATAGTAAGACACATCAGAGAATAATTGTTTCGGTGAAAGCTGAAATGCTTTCTCTTTCATTGTCATTTATTGAGGAGCATGCAGAGTTTCATCAGGAGGGAAGTCAGATTTTGCTGGAATCATGCTAATACCTTCAAAAGCTCAAGCTCCCATTTCTATAAATAGCGATTAACAGTAGTTGCTACATAAATGAGTTTTCATTACTTACTAAGTTTTCAGAACACTATTTTTGCTAAACACTTCGTGTAGATGAAAGCTACGAGCAATGCCGTAGTATTACTGCGTTGCATCAACATCAGTGTCTATAGAATAGTGAGGTTTTTACCGCACGAAACTTTTTTCCATGTGCGATCTTCTCTCCAAAAACTTTCACTAGAGATAAAAACGGACTATTAAACCATCAATGTGCAAGTCTTATAAGCTTAAGCTTGCCTAAGGCACTCGTATGGAATCATTATTACCACATGGTTGTTGTTTGTGTTGGTAACTATAATACTTTTTCTCATTCGGAGAGTATAAAAGAAATAGGAATCTGTGTATATATTCATAGGAGTTTGAACAAAGAACTGCAAAAAAAGGAATTAGTTTTGGCTGCTCTCATTTAAGCAGGAAGGAATCGCCGAAAGGTATGAATAGAGTTTTTTTGGGTTTCCTCCAGGCCCATGCGGTAGAATTGCCAAAGTGGTTTCGAAACCAGTGAGTCCTGATAAGAGTGAACGAATAGAAAGAGAAAAAAAGAACGAAATTATTGCAAGACTAGATGAATGTGCACAAAACCTCATCCATGTGTGAGAGAAGTGTGCAGAGAATATCTTTCGTGGGTAACAAGTAGCAATAGTGGGCAAATCAACAGAAAAAAGTGTTTATTTATACCTACGTAAATATGCGTATTCTTTCATTAGTAATCTTATGCATTAGGAAAATACAACAACAAAAATCTTTAGGCAATAATATCCTCATTCTGTCAGCTAATCCGTTGTATACAGTGTGTGAGTACAAACCCTTTACTAAAAATGCCTACTTCCTAACATACAGCTGAAAGTTTCTCTGTTGACACCAGTTCACCAGATACTTTCACTTTTCTTCAAGTATCTGGTCCTATAATTTCTAATGTATATTTAGTCTAATGTTAGTTGTATTTACAGCATTAACCCTGAACGATTTATCCCTAAATATTCACACCCACGCATTCATAGCTCTTCTTTGTCATATGTTGAGTATGTATTTAAAAATGCAAGCTTCGAACCAGGACTCACTTGAATTACGTTTCAATCACTAGGGAAAACATGGAAATCGTCAAAATTGAATGAGTCTCGAGCTTGACTTGAATCCATTGAAGTTTTCTCTCTCAGTTTACCCAAACGACTCACGCATTCTTTCTTCACTTTTACCACTCTGTATCTCTAGCAAGTTGGCAGGCGAGAATGCCAAAGAATAAAAGATAAATTTAGGAAGTAACAAAGGAAAAAAAGGATTGAAACATATGATTTCGACAGAAAAAGAGAATATATAGGGCATGCATTTTACAAAAGTTATTTCCAAAGAAAGGCCTCGGCGGAGATAGATTTTGTTTTTAGTGAGAGAGCAACACCCCATTCCCCATCATTATCACATGTTATTTACACCATACCGTTACCGTTATAATAATAATAATATATAACACGTGTATTTATCTTCTTTTTTTCTTTTTTGACACCTCAAGCCCTTTTCCCTGCCATTATAATAGAAACCTTAATAACATAGTAACACACCTACCCATACACCATAAGCTTCCAGCGCAAAAAAATGTAATTGCATTGTTGTGACTGTGCCAGTTTAATACATGCACGTGGTCGTAAGTAATAGGTTTCATGTGTACGTATGAAAAGAGAAAATAGCTGTGGAAACACATAAATAAGTAGTAACATTTAATAGGGCGATGGGTCACTTGACTTTTAAGATTATTACTTTTCACGGCGTTCTTTACATTAGTTTTGTAGACAATAGACCGATAGCCCCTTTTGCCTTTGCACTGTGTAGCGAGCTTGTAGTCAATGTTGGCCGTTAGCGAACGGGTGATAGTGATAAGAATCAGAATAATAATAATAAATGCAGTTATACTCATAATAATATTTCTTGTATAATAAGTATATCTAGGCCAGAGCGCGAGACAACGTTCAGTGCACTTTTCATCTAGATTTTATATGTAAATAGTAAATTGTAAAGGAAAAAGTAATGGAATTTTGTGAGGGGAAAATGGGCTAGAAACTGGAGGAAAAGGTCCTAAATAATTTGAAATGAGACAGAAACGCATAAATTCCAGGCTAGATATTGCTTGCTCTGACTGGTTAAGATATCTGCTGGAGATGCTGGTATGAGTTAGAGTCAACCAGTAAAGCGCTAACTTGTGAGCGTTATACAAAACCTGGAATTAAACCTGACCCGGAGCAATTTTAGGCAACGTGTAGAGAGACGAAAGGGAGTGTGTGTGGAATTAAGTGATTGACCTTTCGCCCTTGTTTAAATTTTCATGATGTATGTTTTCGACAAAATACATTATAAGTACAAGATCAAAAACACTTAATATTAAATAACTTTTCGACGCGATCAACTTCATTACAGTGTACCACAAGTTTGAAAATTATACCTTATGGAAATGGGAAAATATAGTGCAAGACTTGACAGTATTTTGAGCACATCATGAAATTTTGAACAAAAAATGTGTTTCCCGAGAGATTTCACCCTCTTGCTGGGTGTCAATCACAGTTTACTAGCTGCTCTGATGGACTTGTTGGGCTGACATCGACTCTGTTGCTTTCTTCAACATATTCACGGCCACTCACAGGAAGTTGTCTAGATGGTCGATTAATGTTTGACAGGTTTCTAACCATGATAATATACTTTCTAGATTTTTATATAATATGCACCGCAGGCTATATTAGCTAATAAAAGAGAATAATTTTCACCCTCGGATACAGCAAAGATCATTTTTAGAAATGTTACCATTATGCATCTTCAGTCAGCCAAAACTTTTTCCAAAATCCAAAACTTCGGTCTGAATAAACAGGATTTATATCGATTTACTTGGACTAGTGTCAAATAAATTATCGGCAAGTAGTCATCTGGAATTGCGGAAATAACCGTTTTGGCGCATTTTTGGGTAGAATATTTTTAGACTGCGAAATACATCCTTTCTTGGCTGTTTCTAATAAAAATAAACTCTTTTTTTTACTGCTCACATGGTAACGTGCAAAAAACGCTAGTTTTTTGTATTTAGTTTGGTACCATAAAAACTTTTATTTCAAAACTCATTTTTTGATGCTTCAATTACAGTTTATATAAGCTCTTAAACAAGTTTCATAGCTACTTACCACTTTTGTAAATAAACATGGAATAAAGTTGTTCCCATAATTTATACGCATATAAATTGACCTTTCATCTTTCTTATCCTAGTCTCCCTCATTCGTTCAATTATCCTTATGCGTCATTCAAGCTGAAGAAAAAAAAACCATTTTACCGTTTAGCCTTAAGCACCATGAGGGTATCGAGTTTCTTCTTCATTGCTTTATGGCTCATCTTCATCCCATTTCCATGTCTACTCCATACACCCGCATCTTCCAACCACATATTTTGTTTCACTTGAGCCCCCAGCTTATTCCTCCGACACTAAACTCCTCGGACCACGGATCAAACCAGAATGCGTAACAGCATACCTTGTGGGACACGCATATCCATAGCATACATCTTTCAACATGATATATTGCACATTTCTGGACTGGAACAGCCTTAATATCGTAAATATCCAAGTTCTTGAAAAACCTGCTGATGCTCCTCTATCTCCGCGTGTATCTTGGTTCCCTCCAGGAACATTGGTGACAGGAGAAAACAAGTCAAAACGATGCACCCCCTTTTTTCTACAAAAAAAATTTCATGCCGGTCTCAATTGTTCCTAGGTTTCTTTGTGCATTCGTCCTTGTCGTATTTTGCATCTGAGTCCTTTTCGTCAGAGAGGAAATCAAAGTTGCAGGACAAATGGTAATAAAATTGTCAAGGTAAAAATAACTGTCTGTAGGACTGTAGAAAGTCGCAGTTGTCCTCTATCGTCACGGTGCAGATAAGGTTTGTTGATTTAGCTGGACATCTGTGGTATCCAACTGGGTAGTTACTTTCTTGCACCACTGTCGACCGTGCTTTCTCTAGCAGGCCATGTGTCTGAATGCTTGTTTTGTGAGAATTAGACATGCTTCTAGCTGTGGAGAATGCCAGAGGGAAACAGTAACAAGAGTACGGTTAAGAAGTAAAGTGGTTCTGGATAAATAGCTGCAATAATAGTGCACTGAGGTCTGAGTAAGTGGATGTACTCTGTGATATACGTTTCAAACAGGCTGACAATAATTCTCTCCAGCGTTTTATCTCGTTTCACTTTCCTGCGAGGATGACGATCGTCGTTGCTTCGGGAATGTGATTTTTCATTCAGTCTCAAAATAAAAGACATTTTCTATTGTTGTCCTTGTCAAGTCAGAATATATGAACTGACTGAGGAAACATGAAATTTATAGGGGTACGCTTTTTGAGCCATTAAATAATCAGCATAATCACTCCCTCTACAAAAGCCAAAATACAGTTTGACGGTCTCTGCGGAGAAATACAAAAAGATATGTTTGATCGTCATAAATATCATCGGCTCCTCAATATTATTACTTTCATTGGTGATCTGAGGGGATATTAGTGACTCACAGGAGACTCACTCACAATAAAAATCATTCGGGAAAATGCACTTTTCCCAAGTCGAACACTTTCATCGCTAGAGTAATGATGGTGATGTGAGCAGAAAAACAGTAAATAAATGTTTGCTGAAATTCGGTTTGACAAGAAGGAAAGGAAATTCCAGTGAGCCAGCAGATGAAATACAATACTAAGCAGTTTTTAGATTTGTAACAGAGCGCGCTCTCCATTATATTCATGATACTATTACAATCCCACCCGGCTGGATTTTCTCCAAACACTTACGTCATATCGCAGAGCATTGCACTTTCGTCCTATAACGATCGAGAATTCTCCCAGCATAATTTGTCTGTTCCCAGTGATTAGATACCAGCACACACAACTCCCAGAATATTCATGTGTCAACGAGGACTGCCAGCTGAAACTGGATACTACATGCAGTATAGTTATCCAATAGACGTTCATTCGTCTTGTGAAAAACTGCTCCCCGTCTGTCAACAAACATAAAGATTTATCAAAAACAATAAGAGCAGGGAATAATAGCGATGACAACAAGCTAGAGAAAGATATGAAATAGTGAAATACGGGGGGATAGCGTTTCACAAGTTGTGGATATGGATACTATGCAGTTTTGACATATCTCTACAGCGGATCTTTTTGCTTGCACTAAAAACCATTCATAGAGTGAACGGATTCTTTTAATATTATGCACTGCAATATGTCTGTTTTGATGTCTTTGTTCAGCTTATCTTTGCGTAGCGCTATAGTCAGATGAACAAAAATACTTCCTATTCAACTCATGCACTTTTTTTGTTTAAATGCAGCATAAAAACGAGAAGGTTTTTAGTTTATTTCTAACAATAGAGAAAAAAAACGCTGAGCAGGCTATTCAACCCGTGCCGCCTTTTGGTTTCACGCTCTTATCATAACAAAATTGTTGGCTTATAAAATGAAGTGTTTTGAGAAGAAGAGTATCAAAGAGAAAGAGTTTTTTTATACTTTTTATGACAAGGAAATACTTTTTTGTCGCTGTCCTGATGATGTGTCAGATTGGGGTAACCACTGGGTCTCAGCAGCCGCAGCAGTTACACATGCTCCACTGCGATAACGTTGGTAATAAACAGAGTGCCACATCTTGTTTTTCAGCAGGATCGGCGAGCTTGATTTTCTGATAATGACTGTACGCATTGCGGTTTCAGATGACTGTGCATCTTCGCTCGGTTGAAGTTCGTCCTAAAACAGAAGACTTTCAGGGCTCTGCTTCCTGTTGTTTTATATATTTTTTCGGGGGAAAATATGACGTACCCGGGAAACCAATACGCTTTTGCTAGAGTGAAACAAGGTATCAGTTTCAGTATCTTCGGTTTGTTTGTACAGTCTTTACTAATGTACGATGATCACTAGTAATTTATTAGCTAGCAGGGGAAAAAGAAAGTGAAGCTCGATCAGATGAGGATGACGTAGCTCTGATGAAATTGATAACCTCGTTGTTACTGTGGTAGCTGATGATGTGTAAGGAAAATGCTTTCATATCATCACCATAATCATCATCATCTTTTTCCACTTTACTGAAAGGCAGGAAACATATAAAGGAAGAGGAGACACACTAGAATGAAAAGGAAGGAAGTGAGAAAGGAAACGAGAACCTTTTTTAACATTTTATTTCGTTTTTTTCTATTGGTATCACTCAGAGTCGTGTTATGAGTGCATATATAGTCCCAACTGAATGATATTCTATTTAGAGTCAATGGGGAAACATGGGGAAGAGAAAGGCAAGAGTATGAGTGAAAAGTTGCTTTGTCATTTTATGAATTGGTTATAATCTATGGACGTTAATATTCTTGGTATCATTGGTTTTCGTGGGGTTTACGATTTGACATCGAGACTAGACGAGTATGACAAGGAAAAGTAAGTATTGGAGGTTTTGTATTCTCCTGCAGATAGTTCTCCCCTGGGACATTTGATGAATTTCTGGAAAGAAACAAATTCTCGTACAAAAGATATACGCGTAATTGCATGCATCTCCAGCAGTGTAATGACTCTAGTAATGTTCTCAATGTAATATTCATCATAATATCTTTCTCGTCATCACAATTGTGTCAGTTTTCCTTTTCAAAAAGTGACGATAAAGTATAAGACTTTATGGGAACGCATGAGCGCCCACCAACTGTGGAAACTTTGTACCAAAAGCAATCGAGAAATAATAACAATAATGGAGAAAAAATGAAAACCAGACTGTTCGCCAGTTCAACATGAATGCGCAAATTGTTCCGGCATCCATTCTATCTCAGAGTTTTCTCTAAACGCAATTTCATTTCAAACACACATTAGTAGGTTATTATCTGAAACTATGTTGATTTTTGCAAAAAGGTTTATAGAAATAAAGCTTTGGCTTTTTTTATGTGACCAGAGCATAGCATTATTTTACTATACATTACATTTTCCAAAAATGACATTAATTTTACACTGCCATTAACATTATAACTTGGAGGGCACATCCATTCAGAAAAAAAGCTTAACATTATTCCTAATTTCGTCCATGAAAGAATGTCAAACATTCTGTCGTTTTCATTATCTTTTCATTTGGCTGTGCCCTAATGATATATTGCTTGTGTATTGTTTCGGGCCACTGAAGTTGAGAGCATTACATAAACTCCTCGCTTGTTTTTCTTTTTATGCTAGAGTTTCAGAAAAAAAAACCTCGGGTGAAAAAAATGAGGCTGACGACAATAAAAGAAGGAAAACGAACAAATAATGTGAAAATAAATAGGTAGCCTTGCAAGCTATCATTTTGTTTGACTCAGGTAATGGTAGAAAATGAAATGGCAACAAAAAATGAGGTTACCATACACTCTATCTAATCCGCAATGATATGGCAGATACTTTTCAAAGGAGAAAATTAAGTTTAAGCTTTCCCGGAACAACGTACATGCACAAGTGAACCGAGAGGTTTATAGCCTACTACTAAGCGTATTAGATTACGTGACAAGTTGTAGAAACTGTCCCCGTTTTCCTCTTCCCTCTACATCAACACTTACAACTACGCAAAAAAATACTGTCAGGGCTTTCTCTGTATGTACGTATTTGCAGTCACACAAGAAACCTGATAAATCGATGTATTTTGTCGCGAAAAGTTGCAAGAAATACACTTTTGTATAAAAAATATCACGAGTGAAATTCAAATGGTATCATTATAAGGTTCTATTCTTACTAATGCCTACATCATCATTGTTATTATTGATAGAATAAGTGTAGCAAGATTGAAGTTTTTTCTCTCGTACACATGACACATACACGCACACAAACACACCATCATCACTTCCAATAATATCCTATCAATTGGTAAGTCCAATGGTAAAGAAACGAAAATGGAGCTAGTGAAAGCAATCTTTTCTCTGTGCTTTCTCCACCTCAACTTCCGTCGTTGTCGATAGAAAAAAAATATATAGAGCAAAATAAGAAAAGTAAACGAGCAAGGTTGTTACTTGTTTGGCTCCTTTGAAAAAAGAAAACTTTCACCGTTCTCATTTTATTCTGTTTTCATTCAATAATGTTACTGTAGACTGTATAGACATCTTTTGTATAGAAAGATGGAATATGCAAACGGTTTTGCAAGTAATCCCTGAATATACTCAATTTTTAGTCTGGAACACAACTCAAATCGGTAGGGAATAGTGTTCTAAAAATACTGCTACCACGCAAGAATAACTACTAGAAAATTTTCTCTTCTCTATACTCATTCTGCACACCATATTTTATGTTATCCTACGGCTTGCGAATTTACTTTCCCCACAATCATTTCTGGTTGTATTATTTACATTCACTCTGAAGAGAATATTTTTTTTTGTACTTTCCATACAAAATGCAAGAATGTTTCCTCCATAAAATCATCACGTTACGGATCTTCAGTGAAAAACTCTGTGGGAAACACGAGCAAATATGCTACACATACAGCTGGAAAGGAAAACTTTCACAATACGTGGCCATACAAGTTCGCCGCAAACGCTACGAAAAATTTTGTTACTTTCACTATCTACTCGCTTTGGGTATCCACATACACGCATACCGAATGCGCCATGCTCCAAATGCATGTACGACCATGGCTCGTTGTGTACTGGATCGATGATAAAAACTGTTGGAATCGTCCGTTGGCCGGTTTGTAAGGAAAAATAGCAGCATGCTTCTGAATTCCTCGCAAAAAAACCTGAAACGCTCGCTTTTTATGTGCAAAAACGACAAAAAAGCGTGAAAGGTAGCGACGATTATGAAGAAAAATGGGGAAAAGAGTAAGGCGCTATTAATGCTTACCCAAGATGTTGCATAACAATGAACAAGTGTACAAAATCTGCAATGAATCCATGATATTTTTGGCTTTCACATCCAAACTTTTTCCCTCTAGTGCTGCCATTAAACAAAGTTTTCTTCACATTCCTTGGCTTTTCTTGAGAATAATTTTGTTAATTGATGTATTGCACATGGAAATATCTAATAAAATCTGTTTCTTTTTTCTTTCAGGTAAGTTTACCTCCTTTTTGTTGGATTTGAGTACGCCTAGTTCCACGGAATTTCCACAGCTACAATCCGGATAAACCGTTTTGAACGACACGTAACCGTGAGAAGAGTTTAAATCTGACATAACGTTGCTTTCACTTTCATTGTTTAATAAAAAGCTTACATCCTCTGTAAAAGCACAGTTACGTAATATGAAGGTGACCTCCATATTCATTCTGCAACACCCGCTGGTAGCTTCGCAAATTTCATTTCGTTCTTTTTTCTAAATTCAACTGTATGGGATAAAATTTGGGAAAAGTGACACACATCGTCAGTGTTCCATCAAGAAAAAGTTAAATTGATGAAATTGTTCGTGACATCTACACATGCATGAGATTACGGAAAGAGCAAGAGTATCCCACATCCAGGCAATCATCAAGACGCAGGAAATTGCACTTATTTCCTTCCAGCCCTATTTTACCTTAAGCACAGAGGAAGATCTCTGGACTGCCTAAAGAATTCAAATCCATGTTATGAGAATTTTCCCTCCCATGCCTGATCATTTTAAGTGGAAGAAGTCAGATATAGTGAACGATATCAGATATAGGAACGACATACTTTCACCAGTTTTTTTTGCAAGTATAATAGCATCAAACAGATATCATGGCCGGCAGAATTCCAAGTCTTCTCTTGTAAACCAAGAGTATACATTGATCTTCTGTATGTAGACACACGCTGAAGAGAATTTGTTTCCTGGAGAAGTCAGCTTTGAACATATACCCCACGTGCAAGACATTTGAATATATATCTGCAATGCAAAAAAGAAATCATACGAGTATTTCCCTAGTAAAACACTTTTATCATGTCTCCGAATTTCTTAGACAAGCAAAATTTTCTTTAAATATAGTAGCCCCGTTTATACGACTACGATTTTTTGGCTGAGTTGTAATGTAAGCACGTTGAAACCTCTGATGGATACTTGCTCCCAAGAGCATGTGTGAATCCCGAGGCTTTTTTGCCCAGTAAGGAAAAAAACGAAGAAAAAAGGTCCTTTTTTTATTTTTTTAGATTACTCTCCTTTCATCTCACAGACGACCAGCCATTAGTCAAGAGAGGCTCATGAGGAAGTAAAAAAGGCATAGCAACACAGTCATCTCACACACGTTGCTCCTCTACTACATAGATTGCCTAAAAACTGGTTGATCTTTTCTATATACAATCTTGATCGTAAGCGGAACTATTAGGGAAAGTATAGACATAGTTGGAAGTGAAAACGGCACACTTTCGCTACAGCGGGCAAACCAACTGACCTAAGATTACCGTTTTTTTCTCTCTTCCTACTAGGTATGATTCCTCGAGCACAAGGTACCACATGAATACACAAACCACACACAAAGCTTAGAGACCACTAGAAAGTAGTACGAATACCAGAGTGATCATCAGTGCTGCCCCACCAAACTAGTTAAACATTAGTGTATCAAGAAATACTGGACGATAACCCACTATGATTTCCTTATGCGGCTATAAATACGCTCTTGGCTGGCTACCTCCTCGCACCTTAAACTGTAATAATATTGTTAGCAACACATACAATACAGGAGAAAGTACCTGACCCTTTAACTAGGCCAAGTCAAGTTAGAGTTTGTTGCTTGGCTGAAGGTTCAGCACTGCTTTCTCTGAAGCTATTTTTTGGATTTTGGAAGAAACCTCAAGCCAATTCCAACTATTCCAAGTGAGCACAAAGTTATACAAGTAAATGTTGGCATTTTTTGATATGTTCGTATTGAGTAGGCAGTTGAAGGGAAGAAATTTCAGTCTAAAATTAAATGCCGAGCAAGCAATACTAGTCTGTATTTTATAGTAAAACCAGAAGGATATTTGGTGTGTTAGAAATAGGGTGAGTGACTTGAAAAAAGTATTTTATTGGTGAGACAAGACGTGTAACAAAAAGATCGACGGAAAGGCTGCTATTATTGTTATTACCATTGATTTTTACGAGTATCCGTAATATCTACAAAATATAGGAGAAAGTTCCGTTTTCCTCCTTGTGATAGGCAAGTAGCGTGTAATGTAATGGTCGAAAATGAACAAAAAAAGAAAACTAGAACATTTAGAAAGCGAAGGTATGTGGTAGGCAAAAGCTCAGATGGTTTTGCCGGATGACGGTGATAAGAGTAGAATGTTTAACCTTATTTGACGTTAGGTAGTAATGCGAGAATTGTGGTATATAGTTTTATTATATTTTATAAGATTAGATGAGAAATAAAAAGGGTCGCTTTTCACTCACTTGACTTCACATGCATTTCTCAAAGAAGAAGAAAAAATCCATTTCTGGCCAGTAGTGCCTCTATAGTTTTGTAGCTACAAAAAAAAAAAATCTCTAGCATTCCTGCTGTATTAGATAAAGACTAGATTTCCAAACGGAATTAAACGTTCATCCATTCAATCCTTCAGGCTTTTTCGGTCAATTTGACGATTTTCAAA
>JAAXOA010001395.1:0-16132 GCA_036561885.1 Salina celebensis
TAAACAATGCTTGAACCCATTTCTAACCATTGAATTAATGCGACCATTTGCCACCAGTCGAGAACATAAGCGGGTCCTCTAGGAAGGAAAATCTGCCTATAGCAGAGCTGACTTTTCCCTCAGCTGCTTGTAAAAAAATGTGTTGTTTTCTCCAAATTGTTTTTCTCTCCTATTAGTTCAAACTTTCGAACATAAAAAGGTAACAATTTAGAAAAACTCAACAGTTCGAATCTGTTTGAATAAACTTTCCAAGCGATTTACAATTGATTCGATCTGTTGTGGAATAATTTAATTTACTTCATTTAATGCTGACATTTGACTTGCCGGGAGCGGAGGTCGCTTTTGGAAAGACGAACCGGTGTTTTTTCTCTCCAAGTTGCCAAACTCTTTTAAAAAAGGAAAGAATTTTCTGTGACATTGCCACTATGTGCAAAGGTCAAATATTGGCGTTGTTTCGCGAATAGCCCTAAAGTGGGATAGGTTTTGCAGTTTATAAACAATAGATATTTCTTGTTACACAGACCTAATACCTATATAGGTATTACGCATTGCTATATATATTTCAATATTCAATTCAATTCAATTCTATAGGTATTGCTATTATGATGAATTCTACGTAAATGAGGTTGGTCATGTAATTGCCAAGTCATGGATTTTTTAATTAAAAAAATTTTAATGATTAGTTATGAATAATAATTATGATCGTGAAAACTTGATTCTACCCCTACCCGAATTTATTTTCTAAATTTTAGCTTATTTCCTTGGTACCACCTGAAGCCTTTAGTTCTGGCTTAATTGATTAGATAATCAGCTAATTGGTTATGTTATGATGTAATGTTTTTGGTATCAACGAGCGTATTTATTAAAAATAAGAGACCCTACGTTTCGATTTCTTCAGAAATCATCGTCTGGTAAAAATGGACAATTGGTTAGATAAATTGATTATTCCCATGTACTTCTCCGGTTGTTTTAAACCCCCGTCCAGGTGCTTGATACAATAGCTTTAGTTTAATATTCAACATTTGCTAGACTGCAAATTAGCCCAGCAGCAGAATTGTTACAAATTGGTTAGTAAAGAAATTCAATAGAACAAACACAGTTAATCTGTCCACAAAATTCACACTGCCCATTTTTATACGCACTGGACGCAAGCATCTACAATGCTTCGAAGCAAATTTACTCTCTTTTCTAGACACACAATACAAGCTTGGAACAAGTCGGGTTTTAATTGTATCCAGGGCAATCAAAGAAGAATCGTGAACCTCACCAAAAACCCTGTAGCAGCATAAAATACCCAAACTTGAGTTTAAGGCTCCCAGCACAAATACAACCAATTGAGCAAATGAAATTGAGAATCCGTAATGAACCAAGACATACATTGAGATTGTGTAAAAATACCCTGCAAAACACGCAAACGGCACAACTGTAGAATCTTGATGTATACAGTTCAGCAAATCAGAAAGAATGTAAAGTTTCTGGTACGATTGGAAAATACCCCGTGACCTTAATCGCCCAGTGAAGTTGCTTCTTTTAATTCTTTTTGTCAAATCCTGCAAATAATGAACTAGAAAAATACTTTGTAGAAATGCGAGTTGGTACGACTGGAACAAGTATAAGCTACAAGTGTCATAAATTAACCAAACCGACAGAAAGGAGACAATTCCCAGGAGTATATTTGACCATATTGTGGATTCCCCTCCGTTGCATTGGGACATCATGAAATATAAAACAGTTCCTGGAGTACAAGGCTGCATCCAGCGAGTAATTCCAAAGAACAAAGGACCGCAGAAAGGCATAAGAATAGCGGCTATTTGGACGGCCAATACCGTCATTCTCCTGAATTTCTTTAATGGGTCACCTATCAATGATGGATTGAACTTTCATGTTTTAGTTTTATGTATGTATTAAAGAATACAATTTTTTGAAACAAATTACCTGTAAAGGAGCTGACTTCATATGCCACCACCAAATTAAACAACTCTGCCGCCATGTTTGCACGGCTTTGAAACCGAACTTTCTCCGTTAACCAGCCTGTGAATAGAGCACAATACAAGGTGGATTCTAAAGTAATACTGATGGGAAATGTGGATGCGCCAACCAGGGTTTGGGAACACATTAGCACGGCAAAAAATGCGTATAAAATATATTTAAGTTGGTGCCTGGTCGATAATTGGCTAACCGAAGTAAGATTGAATTTGTTTCCACCACGTTTCATAAACAATAAACAACTGTTTCCGAGTATATTTTGGAGGGTTAAGTGCAGCTTGATATATCTTAGGAGGTTTTCTGAAGAAAACATGATGCGACACTAGATGTGGGGTTGGTAATGAAGTGATCGCGCCTGGAGTGACTAAAATTTTGTGATAAAGCTAGAGCTTTCACCAGACAACGCGTTGTGTCAAGACGAAAACACATCTAGCGATATCCATGCATTGGTCGAGTTTTTCGAAACAGAATAAATGGAAATTTAATTATAATGTTCCGAATAATATTTTGGCTTGTATTTGCATATCATATGAGCTTTGTAAACCATTACTCACATTTGCGTAAATTGTAGCGCTGTCATGTTTTACCGCGAATTGACAGTACTTATCTGAACCCCGTGCTTAATAATGTGTGTTTAACAGTGTCAGTGTAGTATTTCAACTTACTTACATGTTTCCTACCCATGTTAACAAACTTTTGTTGATTGAATGTTATTGATTTTCCGCAAACGCATGCAGGCAAAATAAAATTTACCTGTGGAATTCGTGCCTTTACTGATGTGATGTCCTTGAAGAGTCAACTCTAGGTCAGTAAAAAGGAATCCTTGGATTTTGAGTTGGTCAGTCATTCCATTAATGCAAGTAGATGTATGTTTTGCTAACATTTGAAGAATTGCCCACATATGACAGATACTCGATTACACTGTCGTAGCAGTTTGTCATAATGCTGGGAAAACATTAAACGGTAAAATAGGGTATTTTGTTTATTAACAAAATTTTATTGATTCACGTATATTCTGATTTCTAACAAAGACGTGTAGACTATTGGTCAACCACACCAAAGATATAATACAATTTTCCCTATCATCAGCATATAATTTTGAACTTTGACATCCCAAAAAATTGACCAGGTCTGGTTGTTAATGAAGGTTTAAAAAAATGCAATTGAGGAGTAGTACACAAGCCAAAGCAGGGTTTCTCGTGGCAGAACTTTGCTATTACATTTCTATCGAAAGCAGATCATTGGTACTCTTTGTTGAATACCATCAGATTGACATATGCATTAGTTTTTTTTGGAGTTGCGCGTGTGATAAGGTGGGCAGGATACTGTCATGTGTATGGTTTCAAAAGTCCTGTGGATATTTCTTTGCTTCCTCGAAACGAGGGTGGGGAATAGATCATTCTCCTAAATAACCTTGGACTGATGGCGTGACAGACTTTTGGACGGATTACTTTAATAATTTACCTGGGAATTCCTCTGGGATATATACATATTCTTACAGCTTGTGAATATTCTAACGATCATCCAAATATGAATTATCAACAGAAGATACGCTATAACGTTCAGGAATCAAGAGCGAAAGGAATATATCTATATTAACTGGTAGAAACGTCATAGTTAAATATCAGTTTAAAATGTTAATACTAATTGATTGAAAGAGGATCCAGGATCCAGACGCTAGTCGCTTTCATTGAGCGTGCATCCAAATGTGAATATGTTTTCGTTGTAGTATACCCACTTGTTTGTAACTGAAACACGAGAATTAGAACCAATGAAGTGATTTAGGCTAATATATATTTTTTTAAATGTAGTGAATACGCATCTTACTCCATTTTACACCAAGCACAACCGGACAGCCTGTAAAATTATAGATGAAGCAAACAAAATTACAAAGCAACACAGGCGTATTTAAATATTTGTAGCTTAACAGAATGTACCTCCATGCCAAGTTGGTTTCTGAAGGTCAACTCCATTTCGTTTTATATCTTCCCACATAACAATCGATCCTTTTACAGGTTCAGCCAAAACGCCCAGAGCGGGAAACGCTAGAAACATTGCCAAAATGCTTAAACCGGCAGCTTTAATTACACAAGTAGTAAAGTCGCTTGAAATATACCTGTTCTTCCTCCAGCGTTTACATCATTTAGCTATTTTGTCAAATTAATTAACATAGCAAAATCGCAATAAAATTAAAATAATTCTAATCAAAATTAAATCACTCACGTATCCCATGATCGTTACTATTCTATTTCCTTTTGGTGATATAGAATCATCGTCTTCGAACTAACAAACATTATAGATCTTTAAGCTCGACTATTAAATTAAACTATTAGAATTTAAACATAATGCTGGTTACCGCATCCAAGTGTATATTGTAGAAGTGGGAAGGTCCATAAACAGCGACCTGCCAGGTGTCACAAGCTTCTGGCGGTCTAATAACCAATCCAGACATTAACTCAAATCTCCTTGCCAAAGGTCTCATATATGCATTTTTCTCTTGATCATCATCAATCCATGTTTGCACACTTGTCCTTGTGTTATCGTTTACCCAAATCTTCGGGCCGTCTTCGGATGTATCTACAACCTCAGACCGTTCAAGGTCATTAGTGGTCCGTTGCTTAACTTTTTCGATGAGGCATTCTCCGATAAAATCGTAGATTTGAAGAACAGAAGGGTCCGCGCTAAGTTGTTCAATCTTTAGCGGGTTTATCCTCCAATACGAGTGGCGGTTTGTGTCGTACCAACATTTCAAGCTTTTCTTTTCGTAGTCAGTTTGCAAATTATTTCCCGCGCATAAATTCTTAAAGTTGATCTCTGTAGCCCAGTTGAATTCGAATTTATCTCTTTCATATATTGCTTCCCGCATAAGTTGGTGAGCTCTACGTACATACAAATCGGACTCGAATGGATACTCAACTAGTTTGTCAAATACGGTTGGCTCCCATTTACTGTTTACTTTCTCGTTGAAGTACATATTATGATGGGTTATTGCACTAACGAGTAGAGTCTCAATAAAGCTTTCGATTCGGTAGTGACTCTTAGAAATTTGGCTGGCTTGAATGGCGGAGTGAGCAATATTTAGCCATTCAATGGCCATGTCAAACTCTTGCTTTTCCCAATAATAACCACCGAGTTCTAGGGCATGGAAGGCGTTAATTTGAATCTCTGTGTGAATGTTGTCCAAGATTCCTTTGGAAAACTGAAAGCATTAAGAACACTAGTATTTAAGACTAAATTTGAACACGTTTATCTAACGGACTAATGAAGTTTAAACAGGAAGAAAACACAGCAACCAGTTTTGTTTGCCTTGTGGCATTGAGAATAGATCACAAGATTCACAAGTCACGGAAATTAAAGTAACTTCGAAATTTTGACGAATGGGTGACTATAGCGCCCTTTTGTTGAATTTAAAGAATTTAGTTTATTATTAACGATTAAAGTCAAGGCTACCCGTTGATTCGTTGCGTTCCTGTTCAGACTCATTCTCGATTGTTTATATTCGTATATATGGGAACGCATACGGAAGTCGTCTGTATATTATGTCCTTGCTGCACTCGACGCATGGCGGAAAGCGCATCAGCTAAATCTTTGTCGTTTGGGAAGATGAGGTTGTCTGGATTGGCTTCGTCATACAATTGAGTTATAAGATCTTAGGAACAAATCATATGAAACATCATACAGCTTTTTAAGTGCAGTTTTGAGACTCAAATATTGTCTAAAAAAGTTTTACCCTCGTCTGAAGTTTTCCACAATATAGGTTGCAAATCCACTGCAAATCGACGAATCATACGGTACACAAGTATTGGATGGGATGCCACGAATAGATAGGGATCTTCACCGAGTTTTCCAAATGTTTGCCATTTTTTATCTGTATACGATAATGCTCGTTGTGTGCTTTCTTCAAAGTCTATCAGGTAACTAACAGATGAATAGAGTGTAAAAAAACTAACCATTTTTGCAACTAACATTAAACATCTGCTTTCCCTAACCTTTTCAACGCAAAAAGAAACTCCATATTTTTTTCCCTAGGCTCATAATTTCCCAAAATGTTGTATATTTTCTCCTCGACTTGAACAAGATCTCTCAATTGATATGGTTGAACACACCAAGCTGGCTTTTTGCCGTCCGAAGCACTTACAAGGTTATAGTCAAAGTCTTCAAACAAAAATTAATAAAAATCTAATTTGTGTTCATCGCAACAAACTAGGTATATTTTGAAAAACTACTTACCTTTGTCCTCTGCATTAGCTTTCAAAAGCTTTAGAAACCTTTGGATTGCCATATTTGCAGAAGACGTATTTCCTTCTTCAATATCGTCCATTAGATCACTCAAAACTGTATCATTTTCAAGGTCTATTTTGAAGTCACTCCAAGACGAAAGAAATTCAAACCCGGTTTCATGAAGTTCATTCAAACCCGGTTTCTCTGCAGCCGTTTTCGGCATAGTGTTTTGTATTTCTGTCGGTATGTAATCTTTAAAACTTAATTTATTTTCTAAACTAATTTTTAGAATACACGCAATCCAAATTCCTAAGCTGACAAGTATAAACCATTTACACAGTTTGCAGGCTTTTGAGCGTTTCCTTTCCGAACTTTGCTCCATTTTCAAACTTTTTAAAAACGTAAGTCACAAAATACTTGAAAATGTACTGGCATATTTAATCCAGAGCAACAGACAAGGTTGGAATGGTAGAATACAAGGATGAGATAAACGACAAGTACAAAATCATCACTGACACCACCTGAGTTATGATCATACGGTGAATGCTTTGGTGGCAATAAATTCCGATTGCAGATATTTTTGTCAAATAAATCAATTTGTGGTCTAAATTTAGTTTTATGTAGTAAAAATATGCAAAGCTCGCGTTGAGCATTAGCATGCACGGCATTCAGATTATTGAGAATTCTACATATCACATATCATGGAAGTAAATTCACGTGTAGAAATTAGAACTGTATTCCATATTCGGCGACGGTGGTCGTGTGCGTCCTAACACGACTATGCCAATTGTGACTCGCATTGCATACTGCTTGGTTTCGGGTACGTATCCGTATTAAAATGTAACTATTATATACGTATCAAGAATACCAAATTAACACTTAAACTACAGATCATCGATCAATAGGTGAAAGGTCATATACTATCTCACATCTTCTCTTTCTGTGAAACATGATGTGTTATAATGGAGTAAACATGGCATTCATGGGGCTGTTTTTTTATTTAGCTTTTATATAATCTGTAAGAAATTCAAATATTCATGGTTCAAGTTTAGAAAGCCCAGTTTTAACATGTAGGAAAACCTTGCGACGTTGTATCTTACAATATGTAGGATACCACAAGATTTTCATACAGGTTAATACGGATTTTCCTCAAAAGCAAAGGTCAACTATTCTTACGCAATCGTCGTCGTTTTTCAGAAAAAGAGTAACGGTTGCGTTTAGATTGCAACAAGACAAGATTGCATTTCGCTCATAAGGTCTCATATCTATCTCCTCGAACCAAAGAGGTCACGCATAGGTGTAATGGAAACTCACCAGCTGGCCAGGCTATTCAAATATCACGTTTTACCAATAACGGTGCTAATCGTTAATGTAATTGGGGCATTATCTATTCTCCGTGACGAAGTTAGAGAGACGTAATGAAAATTAATGACAAATAAACCGTTGCAACGCTAGAATAAAGCTCTGCAAAAACCTTAGATCAGTTATGGTTTCTTAAATTTGAGCTGAATCGGTTGAACCGCTTAAAATCCCCAGCTATAACAATTTGGCCTATTTTTACCCTCTCTATGGCGTTGGGGGCGGCATTGTGGGATTATGTACACACAAATTGTATAGGTCTATCATCCCCCTAAAAGAGAGTCCCTGTTGTTAAAGACAAATTTCAGACACCTGCAGGAACCTGGGAACTTGCAGCTCAAATGTTTGAATTGTTCAAGAATTATAGCGATAATCATTTGACATACTTTTTTATATACATATACATGTGCCTATATTTAAATGTACATATGTAAGTAATCGAATTTGATAGAATCGATATGGAACATTCCAGTAACTCATTTTCCTTCCTTCGAAAAGTAATTATCTGAAATATTCTATCTACGTTTTCGCGGTTACTCTCTTGTACACAACTAAGGTGTGGCTTGCTACTGACGTAGTCTTGGTTTTTCAAAATTTCTGGCAGCTCGAGAACCTTTCCTTCTTACTTCAAAACAAACTGGTTCTCAGAGTGTATCTGATTATAATTGATTTTTAAATTCAATTCGGTTCAGCCTTACGGAATGGAATATCGGAGTTCTTCAATCACAAAATACAGGAGACAAAATTTTTAGCTTTCAATTTTGTCAATATGGCCAATTTTTTTGCCCATAATTTTTTTTAAAAACTCCATTTGAATACCAAGTACTTGCGTATTTAGAAGCCAGAAAAATTAACCTGGAACAAAAAATTCCATGTACAAAATAATTTTCAAAGTACATAAGTTTTTCTAAAACAAACTATTGTTCTGCCTGATTGTCGGCAATGTTTAAAGCCACTAGTTAGTACTAATCGCAAGTTGATTTATATATTCGACGTAAAATATGAACATCAATGTGCTTTGTTTAACACACATACGTGTGTAATTGGAAATCTGCTACTTAACATATACCTCACCTCCAATATAATTTAGTACTTTCAAACAATATATTCGTTCAATTTGAAAGGGAGACACATTCCACATTCGATTCAAGGCTTAGACATGAAAATGATCTGGATTCTGTGGGTGCCTCTTTTGTCTGCTTCAGCCGCTCACCCAAAGTTCCCTGATATCAACAGTCAGCGTTACTTGCACGTCACTATTCATGTATACAAGGACTCCAAGAATCGGAAAGAACATTTCCAAAGATTCTTTCCAAACAGTCGAACTCAGGAAACACTTGATTCCTTTCATCATATGATAGATTCATCCCAAATGGTGTACACCTGGTATCTGCTATCGTCAGATGTGGGAACTAATAACCAACACAAACGGCTTGCGGTACTCTGGAACATGACAGCATTAGAGAACAGCGGTCGAGTTGAGAGGTATTTATGGAGAGGTCTTTCAGAAGAAGGTAGGGAAAGCCTTACGCTGATAGTCACAGATGTTGGAAAAGTATATTTCGGCCCCCAAGATTTCGGCAATGATGCGATTTACGCAATGGCTTGGGGCGATTGGCTATTTACTTTAACATACTTTCGTAAAGTGTACATTTTACAAAGTCATGTTGTCTTGATCGCTCTTGCTCCTTACGATCCAAGGGATTTGACTTTAGCCACTCACAGAGAAGGTCTATTTCTAGCGCCAATTTTGGTGATTGTAGTGCAGCTGAAATATGAGCGTGACAACACAAAATTGAAGTCCGTTTGGGTTCCATGATCTTATTGTGAACTTGTATAATCAGTACATCTCAGACGAAAAACACTTCATACTTACGACGGACACCATCTTAGATTTTTTATCAGAGCAGTCTACTTCTCAGCTCGGGGCGATAACTACAGAGACATCTCTCATTGGCGGAGGTCTTGCAGACCATTTTGTTTGTTCAATATCAATGAAAGATGTATTCCGCTCATTTACCATAAACGGCGGCTTGTGCATGGAGCCCCGCGCAATATTTTTCAATACTCTAGCAGACGTTTTCAACTTAACCGTCAAACATGGAGCCCGGATGTCTCTATCTATGCTTAATGAATACAGCCAAGGGTATCTTGGCATTGTCCAGCTAAAAACACAATACAAGATGGACATTTCCCCTGAGAGCACTCAAGTCTATGTTTGGGATGGATCAAAAATTGTTTTCAGATACTGTCAGCGTTTTAATCAATTTCAAACGGGAAACTTATTGAAGATTTTGGTTAGTCCGTTTCAGTTGACTGTCTGGCTTTTATTTATAGTATCATGCTTCTTAATACTGCCAATGTTCGCAAATCAAAAGGGCTCGAACTATAGGAAAGCAATTTTTGAACTGGTTGCACTCTGCTTACAGAGAACAAACAATCGCAGATATTTCAGTGCAACACTTCTGTTTGCTTTCTTTTTCATCGAGTTTTACTATTTAGGGTCCATAACCGAAAATATTGTCAAGCCACCTGATCGATATATCATGAACACTCTTACTGAAGCTCTCCACGCAGGATGGAAATTACGGAAGTTGTCCATAAAGATTGCCCATTCACTGCCCAATTTTAATGTAGGGCCTGTGAGTACCGATGTGGCTATGGAAGGATTACGTGGGGGACTATTATCTGTGAATCCCGATGGCAGTTCGAAATATTTCTCAAAAAACGACGAAGGATCTGATGAAGAGCTGGCTGCATTTACTCACTTCACATTACAAGGAGAACGTTTGGAGTCCTATATCAATCAACAGAGAACTTGTGACTTTATAAAAACTCAGTATTCACCATCCTACTTTGTTTTGTTGGTGCGTTCAAAGCATCATATTGCATCATAGAGTCATATTGCAACGCAAAGTTCAACCACTGCTGTACGAAAGTGGAATACGCTATTACTGGGTAGCAGCTCACTTACAGAAAGGGAGAGACCATGGCAAAAAGTTAGAGCAAACACAGGAAAAAGCTGTTCGTGTAAAATTATCGGATGCAAGATTCTTAGCTCTATTGGAAATAACTGCTATTGGCTATTTCATTTGCTTTGTTTGTGTTGCAATAGAACTCAAAAGCTCTTTCGCCTCTCTTATTTCGAAAGCTTTAAATTGGATTTGTATGATGCATGGAAAATTTCGTGAGTTCTGGCTTGTCATAGGTAATATGTTTTCAATTGGCGTAAATCATGGCACTACGCAGACTCCAATCGATAAGCGCTCAACTCAGGAGGGCGAGGAGACTGGAGCTAAAGAAAGCATGACGGAGGGAAGACAAGTGGATTCCGTTTTACGGCGATTCGGCCCACGGCAAACGGCTACTCCTGAAGTAGTAGCCAGCAATTCTGGCGGAGCCCAAGTCCGACAGGAAGCAACGAGTGGGAGTGAGGTGGCAACGTTGGGAGGTTGTCAAGCGGCATCGGCGGGACCATCGACCATACAAGAAGAGGAGAAGACGGCATACCGTGAGGTTGTGGGAAAGATCCCAGTGTATGTCCTGCATGATGACCCAGCGTACTCAGGCCTCAGCCCTGGGGGGACGAGTAGATCTCAGCCTGCCTGTGAGCCATCCGATGGACGGGCCCGAACTTTGTAAGAGGAGTTCTCCAACGGATGAACCCTGATCTGGTAAGACCCGGAATAAAAGGTACCTTCTACAAACTGGGCAGGGTGGGCGAAAAGGTTTTTAACACACAGAACAAACGTTTTTAAGAGTGGTGTAGCGTTACAATTTTATGGACGTTAATAATTACGATTAATATGTTTTCGGCGGTAAATCTTTTCGATTAAAATTTTAGTCTATTATTAAGAGTGAACCTCTATTTCATGCTAACTCTTGACAAAGTCGACGCAATTGATTTTCATTTTCTGCATGTTACACATACACCACCCATAATAGGAAACGCTACTAGTTAACCATGTGAGTGCACAGAACTGCAACTTCATATAAAGAATGGGGCCATCCATCTATGGCGTCTCTTTAACTAAAAACCAGTGCACATCACTGGATCTTGATGTACTGAGTGGGGTCATCCACATATCACTCCCCTTAACTAAAAACCAGTACACATCTCTGGATCTTGATGTAATGAGTGGGGTTATCCACATATCACGTCCCTTTAAGTAAAAACCAGTGAACAACACTTGATCTTGATGTAATGAGTGGGGTCATCCACATATCACGTCCCTTTAACCAAAAACCAGTGCACAGCCCTAGATCTTCATGTAATGAATGGGGTCAATAACAGATAACGTCCGCGTCCCAGTGCATAACTAGAAACCAGCGCACATTTAGAGTGAAAGACAAGGTTGGTCATTGAAAACGTATAAGAATCTGCCCGAACTATTTTTGAGCATCCACGGATTTACGTTGCCAGTCAAAATAGTCTTACTTAATCGTTAACTTGACTATGAAGCGGTCTGATCTATCAAGAAGAGTAAAATATAGTTGAGCGAGGTTTCCACAAGGTTAACCTTAACCTCTTAAGGTTCATCGTCTTTGAAGGAGTGGTTTCATCCTTTGGGTGGATTGCTGGCCTTCTTGCACTCACCATATCAAATGAATTTGTTGAGAGAGTGAACAAATTCTTTTCAGAACTATCCATCCAATCTTCCAAACTTTTACGAATATTCATGCGCTGTACTCGTTACATAACTGTTATCGTATGCGCAGGCTTCGTTTGTATTATATGTAATGACCTTTCCCTACAGTCCCATATGTTAAGCTCTTTTGAAACTGCACTTGATCAACAAGGGCATCACTTACGAACTTCTTAACTATTTATTTTCTCTCTACGTGTCATGGAACTATTCCGTATTTGTGTTATACGCCTACTCTTCTTCTGTTACAGAATGTATTCGAGCTACGCAGGGATTTACATTCTAGCAATACAGCTCTTCTCAATTCGTGGTGACAATTGAAATGAAATAGTTTCTCGTCACAGAGTGCTTTTGGTGCATACGTCACTTGTGAATTCATGTTTTCAGGAGGTCGCGGCTGTGTTTTATATGACGGCAACAATGACCGTAAGCATATTGTGTGGTGCAGCGTTATTGAATCCAACCTAGAGAGGAAACTTCGAGGAATGATCTTATTGATGGTATACCTAATTGCCACTATGTACTTCATAATGGCGTTTGCATACTATTCGCCTGGGCTTGCGAACCATATCACGGGGGAAGTGATTGCAAGATTGGCCAGAGATCTCACATTGTAGGGACATGGAATTATGTACAACAAAGAAACTAGGAAGAAGGTCACTGCATTGCGACCAGTCAGACTTCGATTTGGCGATGCTAATTACTACGAGTGCCAAACCTCCTTAGTTATTATAAATTTTCTGACAATATCACTGTCTTTGATACGAACATAAATATTTGTATGCATCGCCGAATAGGTTATTGAATCGAATATTGAATAGGTTAGGTTCCTATACTGCAGTTTATAAATCTTATTTTCTACTCTTATCGTATATTTTAAAGTTTTGCAATGCATCGTTGCTTCCAGGTAAGTGATTGAATGTTAATAATTAAACTTATTTCTTGTCAAGCAAGTTGGTGCTGGAGGTTAAAAAACAAAATGGTTATAGAATTAAATTTATGATGGCTCACCGTATCA
Source organism: Salina celebensis (assembly GCA_036561885.1). Taxonomy (NCBI): domain Eukaryota; kingdom Metazoa; phylum Arthropoda; class Collembola; order Entomobryomorpha; family Paronellidae; genus Salina; species Salina celebensis. Next base: position 13,231 of record JAAXOA010001395.1, read on the forward strand.
TCCTCCTACAAAACCGTACCTCAAGTTCAAAGAAAATCCTTCCGCGAGTTCTTGACGTTGTGTAAACACAATTGTAGACATATAAATAACCATAAACGCTTTAGGCCGCCTATCGCTTGCTATGGGGAGAAATCATCCACTTCTATATATTAACCTAAGTAAGTGTACACATTCCTCAACTTTTTCGCAAATCGTTTCCTGTAATGTTAAGATGAAAAACAGATTTCGCAGTCATGACGAAAGAAGACAACCGACTTTAACAAGGTCATGTGTTTTCTGAAATTTTGTATGCGTAGGTGGTGAGGTGAGGGAATCTGGATAATGCATTATATCATAAGGATTCCTCCCTGTCCGTGTTTTTAAGTGGAGACAGCCAATGTCATTTTTGTTTTTTACTTGGAGTTGAGGTCGTTAATTTTATAATGCTGAATTTCTTTTTGACAAAGAATGAATTTCAAAGTTTATGATGCATGCATATACTAATATTGCATATGGATAATGTAACTTCATTGCCAATAACAAACTTATAAAATATTGCCCTGATCACAGGAAAGGAACGCTTTTAATGGTCACATCAGACCTGCGAGTGCCCGGGTCTCAAATTATCTTAGAGTAAATGGCTGGAAAACTCATGGACAACCAAAATATTAGAACTCTCAAGAACACAGCATGCGTCAGATCTCTGCAACAAAATGAAATTAATGTTCCAGTGGAATAGTTTACACTTCGATTATATCGTTACCTGTATTTAGTGTATCAATTACAGAATCTGTAAAACACGCCCACAGATAAGCTGTGGTTCAAAATGAATACAAAATAAAACAAAAGATTTCAATTTGGATTCTTATTAAGACAATGGCATAGGGAATTGAAGAAACGTCTATCAAAATTAACAACAACGAACATATATTCATTGATTCTTTCCTAGCGCACATGACAGGATCATAAAGAAGACAAAGAGTAAAGAAATAGAGAGTGGATAAGGGTAAGTTACAAAGTTTATTGCATGAAAATTTAGCTGTAAAATGTGCAAGGAACATAAAAAAAAATGGGTGTAAATATGCATATAAATATCCTTAAACTTTTAGTTTAAAGGTTGTCATTCCCAATCCAGGCACACCACTCACCGGGTTACGAACTAGACAGGTTTTGGACTTGGCTGGACAAACTGGGATGCCCCTGCGCCATTTTTTGTACTGTCACTTTGTAGTATCTTCAGCAACTCTGTATTGAAGCTGGCTACTACCATTATCATCGGTCCTCGAATGAGTATTTGAAGCATGGCAGCCATCACATGTCCAAGAAATGATCCAAGAATGGCAAGTAAACCAAACACGACTGTTACAAGTATCCAGTTTCTGACTCCCTTTGCAGCAATTGATGATTCTTGCTCCTATATTTATACATGCGTACATACATATACCATATCGTTACCGCCGAATGATATAGGCACCTTTTAAATTCTTGACGAGGTGTACAAGGAGCTTTGCAAACAAATATGTATCAAGAGTGAAGTTTTCTGAGTTGAAATTTAGAAGATGCCAACTTTTGGTATTGGGGAGTGTTTGATTTTCTATCACTGACTTGGCCTTTTAATTACGGACGCTTTTGCGTAAAAATGGTAACTTTCGCGGTAAAATTGGATCAAACATGATTGTTTGGAGCAGCGCGATTACTACACCTCTCTATGAATTCAGTGAGGAACCTCATTCGATGCTGCAAAATGACGGAATTTCTTTAAGCGACAGAAAATAGGCTCCATGAACTGTCTAAAACTACTTGACGAAGCTCCATGTGCAACTGGACATGAATTGAAAAGTCACGTTATCATTTGCCGGTCACGATATTCTTTCTAAATTATTGATAAAATGGAGAACGGAAATGCTACACGTTAGTGAGGTGTCCTTTACAAAGCTGCACGTTATGAAGACACTCCACTCTTATCGAATTCCCCACCTTTTCCGTCGCCCGTCGAAGTGCACTTATTGCCCAAAGCTCTATTATGACCGATATCGTATAAATGGCGCCAAGACCAATTGCTATTTTGAATGGTTCTGCAAACACAACAATATGATGGATACACAACTTTTTCAATGTACCCACTAACAATAATATGCGGTACCGTCGTTGAAGTGGCGCACATCCTTAAGGACGTAGACGTAAAAAACTATTATGAAGATAATCTTCAGCAGCACAAAAGTCTTTAAAAATACAAGAAAATATGTGATATTTGTTGAATTAGATTACAAACCATAAATCAGCTTACCAAATCAATATGTGCAATCCTTCGGGCTGCTTTACGAGCCCGGTCCATTTTATCTTACTGCAAAAATATGTGAACGGAGAAAAACGTTAAAACCAAATTTGATGTGAGTTCGTGTGCGATACTAAAATTGCTACTAAAAAGTGATTTAAATGGTAAATATGGTAAACCTCAAATCGCTTTCGGATGTAGCAAAAAACGAACAGCAGCGTATGAAAAGGACTGACCGGCTATTGCTATCGGATATTGGTATGTAGCAGCTTTTAAACACAACTGGAAATTACAGCCTTTTCAGAAAATTTATTTAGTATATGTGTGGATTTTGTCCCTAGTTGTAATACTAAATGTAAACTTGTTGTTGGCACCAATCAACACAAATTCTTCCTTCCATTTCACGGTTACTTTGGAAATATACTTAAGAAACTGTAATGCATACTTTCCAAAACATTTCACTGAATGACGGCTTGAATTTTTTTTTCCAAACCCCTTTAAGTTCACCGATGGATTACACATTTTAGCTTCCATCCGAGGGCTCATAGGCGATAAAATTGTGTGTGTGATGAACCAAGTATGTGTAGCAGAACAAGATAAACCAGAAGTACGAACTCAAGGCATCGATATTTTAACTCCCCCCCCCCC
>JAAXOA010001396.1:0-16130 GCA_036561885.1 Salina celebensis
AACTGTGGGCGCTTGTTGCGGCTTGAAATGCTCCATGTGACTTTCCCCTCCTCTGAACTCGTTTCGTTCAATCCTCTTCCTCGAATTTTCGCATGTCTGGAGCAATGGAAGGATTCACTTGAAGATGTTGTGGTCGACTTACCGTATGCAGCTCGAGACGAAGACAGATTTGAAACTGTGCAAAACTTTGGAATAAGATTGGATCTTCCTCATGTGAAACGGCTGAGATTGAGAATCAGCAACATCATGTCCCTGGACTTCATCCTTCCAATGAAAAACTCACTCGAAATCCTGGAATTCTTCTTCAGACGGCTGAACCAGCATATGCAAATAATTCGGAGAGAACTCTTGGATGAATTGAAAATGAAGGAGGTGATTAAAATTCACTCTGTTCAAAGCAGCGACATGTACAACTCAAACATTTGGACATTATTTCCCAAACTCCGAAGAATCCATGTGGAAAATGATAATTATGGAAGCTTTCGCAATGGACCTGCATTCATTCGCCAGAAACTGGACACTTCACAAGGCCATTAATGAAGTAGGATGTTGTTTAGTTGTAGTTCATTTGCATTTGCTTAGCTATTTGCGGCCCTACCAAATCGAATTACATTTACCCGAGAACATTACATGTTTTTTGAGGAAGAACCAAGGAGTGTCTTTAAACCAGGATAAAGTATTTTTGGAGTTTTTACATGATTTTACATGGAAAAAGTGGCCAAAATGGAAAAATGTAAAAACTACCTTCAGCACATGAATTGCTTCAGGTTGACGTCGATGTCTGACTAAAGAATTATTTTGTTTGCCACGAAAGTGACCGATAGGCAAGTGTTTTTATGCCTAGTTAGATTGTATAACTAAATCTAATGTTAGTTTGTTTCCTTTTGCCCTTTTTAATGAAATTTGGGGGTTTTTTGCCATTTTTACATTTTACTTTTTCCATGGGCCATTATTTTTTCCTGGTTGAAACCAATTTTACCCATGGTTTTTCCTGCCTTGAGTTTCTACAGGATCACACCTTGGGAAGAACATCAAATATGTTCTATTAATTTTACAATTATTTCAAGTCTTAGCACAAGTAAACAAATAAAAAGTAAAATTGCGCAGAGGAAAAATACAGTGGAAATTTATCCCTCCATTTCCAGAGCGATTACGGTTTCTGTCTTTTCGAACTCGTGTTTATTTTACTTTTACTAATGACTCTACTCTTATCTTGAACTCGAACAGAATGGCCTGACCGGATGTATTCTTCCCTCCACCATGATGACAGAGCACTTATGATGTCATCAACTTGTCAAAATATGTTACTTTCAGTTTGCATGACATTACTTCTTTATGGTTTTAGTGCATAAAACTCTTAAAATAACAAACCTTCCCTACTTTCATTCAGAATATAACAAAAGACCGGTCAAATTGTGTCACACCAGCAAATATTTTCTTTGTGTATTTTTATTTATTCAAATTCCCAATTGCATCGGTTCTTACGTGAATAAAGCCCGCTTATTCTCCAACCACTAATCAATCAGCCTTGAGCTCAAGTTGTGTCTAGGTGCGATCTTTAATTGGATCCCATCTTGAGGATATAACAAACCTTGATAGGATATTTTTACATCATCAATATTCTTTATGTCTGGTGGTAATTTCCACTCGTACGAAATTAACAAATACGCCAAAACAACTTTGGCTTGTATCATCGCATAAGTCTGTCCAATACAGTTCCTTGGTCCGAACGAAAATGGAAAATATCCTGGAGGGCTTCCATTCGCATGTCGATGAGGTAGGAACTTTTCAGGATTTGGAAAATATGCAGGATCTTTGTGTATCAAGTTTGAAAATATCAAAACATCAACGCCACCAGGAACCACTCGGCCGTCAGATAAACGAACATTTGATGTTGTTCTTCTGGGAAATATCGGTGCTGGAGGAAATAGCCTTAGACTTTCCTTCAAACATTAGACTTAGACGATAAACTTTTATCTTGTTATTACTATGTATTGAAAATGAGTCCATCCAAAACTCATTTGTCACCTGTAGCAAACCTCACGAAATACTTACTCTATAATTATGAATATCCTGGAAGCGTTCTACCAGGTACATTCAACTTAATTGAAATATACATATTAGAATTGTAGCGTCCTGTTCCTCACTTCAAAGAGTTCAGGAAATTCGTTTTGGTTAAACTGACGGGCTGGTCAAATATTCTCTCAGGGTAAAGCTATAATACCGAAAGTTACTTGTTTGCACGTTTCCGAAAATCCCAAATTGTAACCCATGTTGATAGTTTTTGACAAATACAAAAAAGAAACATATGCAGGACAGTTTTAAAACTCCAAATTGAATTGAATTGAATTGTAACTTTATTTGAATAGTATTCTGCAGGTGTACATGATACTAATAGTGTTAACAGGATATCAGTTTAGCCTTATAATTTAGTAAAACCATAGTAGCTGTAAACAAACTGTTCTTAATTTTGCAACACTTTGATAATAGTCCATTTCCAACAGAAAGGAAATTAACTTTAATGGTTGATCGTTCGACCTTCCAGTCACGGATAATAAGCAACCAAAGATATATGAAGAAAGTATGCACTGTGGAAAAGGATAAAACTAGGTTGTTGCCAATTTAATGTAAAAACAAGTGTATTTTTGTCAATTTGTTTTAAAACTAATTGACGAATCTGTCTTGCAAGCGAATGAAAATAAGGTAAGTACACAAAACGTTTGAGACAATTGCCTTTTGAGAGCTTATTCGGCCAATGTGTTGGTGATGCTAAGCAATGTTTTAGATAAATTGAACTTAGTGGAAGCTGTCTTACCAATTCTGATATGTTTGAATTGTTTAAATACGCTGTGCAGTTGTCCCTGTTACACAAAGCAACATTGCTGGACGTTGGAACTACATTAAACATCCGAATGCTGCTATAACGTAGGCGGCGTAGGCAACATTAGGCGTTTATGCATAAAAGTCTTTACATAGACAGTATGGATATAACAGCAATGTTGTACTGTCTACTGATAGTCAGCGTATATTCAGAGTCCACATATAATCATCCGACTCACTACCACTTCACTGAGGAAATGTCCAACAATTTGCTTCTCTTTTTGGATCAAACACTGCAAGGTTGCACGATTAAAACTTTCATGCATCGTCAACGCACTTATTCTGAGGGCATTTAATACATGCTTAATATTGACAATATGGCTTATAAAACCTCAGCTAAAACCTTCATGCTAGAGGAATACGTTTTATTCACTCACCCAGTGCTGTATAATAATGAATATGGACGCTACGTTCTACATTCTGAATACAAACAACCTGAATGGCTTCTCAAGCGATATAACTTCAACAACTAACGAAAGATGATGAATGATTTAATGATTAAAACTATAAGAATTGTATTAACGAGTTCATAGGAGTTAAGGAATCCCCAGTCCCTTGCTTTTGACACATTTCCAATAAGCCCTACATGCATTCGTTCGAGAGTTCTCTTCACTATTCGCTTCAAACTAACAAACAAAATCTGGCTTAATTAGTTTGTTTATTTGTGAGCAATTAATATCCGTTTCCATACCTGTGGGAAAATTATTATTGTGGAATACTCAATTTACTGTTTGGTTTCCATATTTTCATTGTATTTTCATAAACCCAAATGAAGTCTTACCTTACTACCTTTAGTGTCTCTTGTCGTGCTAATACGTTCGGTATTTTCGGGGGCTACATAATTGATATATTTTAATTATATTTTTCTACCAGCTAAAGCACGCCTCCCAGATTATGTTTGCGGATAGATTTTTTCCTATTACGAGACTATGAACTGTTTAGTCTTTGTCAGATTTAACGCAAGCAGTATTCCAGCAGGATCTGCATACTAGCTTCAATATAAATATCACCATATGGAGCCCGTGTACAACAACTCAATCAATACTCAATTTACTCTTTACTTCTTACGTATCACCCTGTTTTAATTAGTTCTATCAAGCTTATCAGGTTTCTCCTAATGTTTCCAACAGGATGTTTCATGTAAAGAGAATATGAATTATTTAGTATTTGCCATCTACAACGAATTCTAACAGGTTTCCCTCTGCTCTCTTAATATTTACTATCACTATTTGGAGCCAGTGTTTTAGCTAACCCGCCATCTTGTTTTGGACCCGTCTTTCTACATAGTGTCACCTGTGTAGCTTCATTTTCGTGTTGTTTGTATATTTAATTTACAAGAACCAGTAAAGCCACCCGTCTCATGACGGGTGCACCCTAGAAGCGCAAAAAACTAAGAACCGGACGGTTCACTTTGAAATCACTTTTAGTTTAACTTTCAAACTGAAACTAAAGTTATGTGTAACATCGGACGGTTTGCTTTGAAATAACTTTTAGTTTTACTTTGCAACTAAAACTAAAGTTAAGTGGAACATTGGACAGCTCACTTTGAAATCACTTTTAGTTTTACTTTCAAACTGAAACTAAAGTTATGTGAAAAATCGGAGGGTTCACTTCCAACAGAAATAAGTCGCAGCCTTCGGCTGCTCCACCCTCTTTCCCACAGAACCGTGTCGCAGCCTTCGGCTGCTCCACCCACTTCCCACAGAACTATGGCGCAGTCTTCGGCTGCTCCACCCCCTTTCCCACAGAACCGTGTCGCAGCCTTCGGCTGCTCCACCCTATTTCTCACTGAACTGTGTCGCAGCCTTCGGCTGCTCCACCCTCTTTCTCACTGAACTGTGTCGCAGCCTTCGGCTTCTCCACCCTATCCCCTACTCACATAAGAGCAATAACTTTACAAACTGAAGTTATGCTGTGCCCCTGGCTCACCAACAAAAATTACTACGGACGCACGGACAACCTCAATTAATATATAGATATATCGGACACGATGTCAAGCTGTAAAAATCCATCCACTTTCCTTGTTTTACTGGTTTTGTGGACAACCTCTGGCTACCTAGGAAAAGCTGATGAATACACGACTCCGCATGTATCCAACCAAATCTCCGCAAATTTACAATTGTTTCTTGACCAAACTCTGGAAGGATGCACCATACGAACTGTTCTGGATGGGAGGCGTCATAACTCAGAAGACATTTTTGTAATGATGAGCAGTCGGCAAATCTCGTTCAAATCATTCACTGTGGACAGATTCCATGTAAAAACTGGACCAGTTGTAGTTCGTAAGGATTCGGGTCTCATCGTACGGCATCGTTCGTACCGAGCTCCTGAATGGCAGTTAAAAAAATATACTTCTTGTACTGCACATTTGTACCTCACGGAAAACTCAAATGACCTCCGAATTGTAATTGGCTACCATTTCATCGATTTCGACTTAAGGAAAGAAAGTCCTGATTACGTGATCATCTGGGACTTGAGCCAGCCTCAAATTCGCTTTGAAGAAATCTTTTCCAATCAAGAATTTTATCGTTCATTTATGGATTACCGACTTGTTATAAGAAGACACTATTTTAGTAATAAGTTCGACTTGAGCCTTGTGTGCATGTGGTGTCCGTGGAGATTTCCAGAAGGTGTGATATCCCCTCCTGTTACACCAGCAACGATATCAAATATACGCGAAGCATGGAAATACATCCACAGTAGTCATTGGGGACTGGAGGTTTCTTGCAGAGATTGTCTAATGCAAACAGCTTTCGATCAGTTGAAACACAGGAAAGACTCATTCCCATGGTTGGTATCTAAATTGACCAACGTAACTTCCACTTACGTCACAACTGATATCCATTATTCTATTGGATTTATATCGCAACATATCTATCTAACACGGGAAAATGCTGCTACAATGTCTACGGACATTTCATATCCGCGATGGGTTATGTCGCCTACGTTTTTAACTACTTTTGAATATAAAATGTTTACTATTGTGCGTAAGAATCTTTTAGTCATCCCTGGTCTAAGAGAATTCGTTACTCCCTTTAAAACATTTGCATGGTTTTCAATATTGTTTTCCACACTGTGTATTTTCATTCTTACGAGCAAAGTTGCGATTCATTTGCCATATTCTATCTTATTACTTTCAATATTCGGACCTCTAACGGACCAGTGGACAGTATCTTTCAGACCTAACCTGAACCGGATATTCCTCCTCTGGGGAATCCTGTGCTACTCCCTAACCGTCCTCTACGGTGGAGAACTGGCGTCTTCTCTTGCAGTTTTCAAACCACCAACCTATCCTACTAGCATTGAAAAACTGTTGGATCTTAACACGCCTATAATAAGCGTGCAATCGACTGGAGCAGGTGCCTTCTATCAATCACGGCTAGCGGCTATTTTAGAAAGTCATCAATTCAAATGGGAAAATGCAAGAAGCATAAAGGACCAACACAATGTGCCAAGTCGACTCGACAGAGTAATTACACAAGCTAACTTGGGGTATTGCTGGTGGGAAATGCTAATTTTGAATCGCAGTAACGAGGAATCACCATTTCTATGTAAAAATAAGCCTAACATCACAAAGTCGGATAAGCCCATCACATTTGTAGACCACAGATATTTTCACTTATTGCAACGGTACGTGTTCCAGGACTCCCCTTTGTACTGGGTGAGCTCTACAAGTAATGAACCTGAGCTACAAGATAAATTTCCGTTGACATTGAGCCGAAACTATTTCGCTAAACTCGTTCTGCCACTTGCGAGCTTCTGGGCGGCTTCCGGGTTAGAAAACGTGTGGGAAGAAGTGCAACAAAATATTAAAGCGAGGTATTTGTATTCACAAAAACAGACAACTTTCCCCGCAGATTTGAAAGGAGAGTCGACGAGAGTGATTGACTTTGCTCCACTTTCTCTTCGTTCGCATTTAGCAGTAATTACACTATGGGCAATATGTTTCGGAGTAGCCTTGGCTGCATTTATGATGGAGTGGTTATCAGAGACCTGTGTGGCACCCGGTTTGTGGGTTCATGAGCTAATGAAGCTGTGCGAGAATTGTAAGGCGCTTGTTCAGATTCTTAAAACTGATCATCCAAAAAGAAACGAGGCAGGATTTCGCGAGAAAAATTGAGCTTTTGGACTTTCGCCAGAAAAGTTCTTGCGCGTTCCTACAAAAGGTCTCAAGCAGAGCCGATTAATGTGAATCCCGTCATTATGGCAAACCACACTAATAGAGGAACGGACAGTTCTTTATGAGCGAAAATTGTCCAAGGTGGAGAACAACATTCCACATAAGTTGTAACAGTTGAATTAATCTTAATATAATTATTCGCTCTTTGACAATGCCCAACTTATACCGAATGACAGTGTAAGTAGTACAGGGACCTTCCTTGTTTTGGAAACTTTGCCTATAAATTTTAATTATGTTGCTCCAATCGTTGGAAAGTTCGTCGAAATGTTTATGGCAATTAGTGTTTGGCATGAGGCAATTAGCGAACGGAAAGAGGTATTATAGTATTTAGATACTCTAATGTTTCTCAATTCACTTAGCTTGTGCACAGTCGGCATATTCAGGGGCTGCCTATTTACTAATGAAAAACTGGAGCAAAATGATCATAGAAATTTTAATCTTTTACTTGGTCTTACGTATCACTATCATTTATTTTCATGATACAGTTAAAGCACGCTTAGGAGCTACAACCTCATATAAAAATCTGTAAATGGATTTACCAATTAGTTAAAGGACTATATTATCGGATTGTTACGCTAACCCTGTTTGTTTGATATCATGGATTGGCTTTCTCAACCCTAACATAGGGTTAGTTTAGAGTCTGGAGAGGTAATTTCGCCAAGAATTGCAAAGTATTTGAGAAACGTTCACTGAAATCATGTGTAAAATGCTTGCTATATTAGATTATTGATGCCTGTTTGTCAGAAAAAAATGTTTCTAGGTAAAATACCACGTTGTCCGCTAATTGTTTTAAAATGAAACTATACGAAACTCTCAAAGTCGTTTTGATTATAAATGTCCTATATTGTATAGCTAGCTAAGAGTAACGATTTATATTTCTCCAAGGTAAACCAAACTTTTGTAAAGAATTCATTTTTTCTCAAACTACGAGTTTCATGTTTGTGCATATTATATAAAACCTTTTATTTATAAGTTTAAACTATTGAAAATAAATAAAATCCGAAACAACAACATTTAAAACGTTGAATGGGAGTAAACGTTTAAAACATTAAACAGTAACTCTTGGGCGTTATGTAAACTTTAATTACTCAGTTGAATCGAGAACGTTACAGAGTATAAAGTAAGAAAAAATATATGTCAGTGGGCAAAAAACAATAAACATCTCAAAAAGTTCTATCAAAAGGTGATTTTAATAGAATATGCGGAACAAAATATTTTGTTTGCATGATTATCTTATATGGTCGAATGGGAGAGCTAAATGCACTTTTTAAGAATGAAAATGAACCTTAAAATATAGTCGAATGAGAGGACCCATGGCAAAATCTACCATGACAGGAATACACCCTTCAAATAAACCCAAGTATACGAATCCACACATGTCAAAATAAACTATACAACCTTAAGTTTAATTGTGTCCATTTTACTAATTTGTTTTGGTGTCAATAGAGCAAAGCGTTTGTTTTCTAGCAGTACAAAGATCCAGGCTGAGAATGTTATGGCTAATCATTCCCTTCCAGTAGACACAAGTCTGGAACTCGAACTCTGGCTTGACGTACAACTGTTTCCAGAGCCATTCTTCAGTTGCAGGTGCTATCTTGGAATCATGGTCCCAAATGGATCCATTATTGATGTAGATTATGGACTCAATCCAACGTTTTAAATTTAAGTCACCCAAACAGTGTTAAGTGAGAAAGCTCACTACAAATTGAAAATTTGACCGATTCAAATGAAATTTTACACAGTCACATTTTAAGACAATAAGTCACTCGCTCAGCCAACTTTCAGCTCGATACCTCAACAAACAAGCCCTGACAAAAAATCATTATTAAATTTAGCAGTTTTAGAAGCACTCTTTTCTATCAGATCATACGTACCTGTTTTCATCAAAGGGTATAAACAAAGCTCTCTTATTACTTTCAAAAACCATATGGTGACATACGAACAGTAGCCAATCTAATGCTCTCTGAGAAATTAATTGGTTTTAGAATACATATGCACGAACCAAAAAAATGCAGTCTAACAAAATACAATGTACAATGGCTTTTTCCAAAAAAATAAGAAAATGAAAAGGATAAAATAAAAAACTCCGCAGTTTGAAAAACAACATTATCAGAATCGACGATATGTCCAAGGAAACGTATAAAATAAGGACTACGAGTGGGGCTCGGGGATACGGGGTGTGCAGGCATTAGTCATTTGAGCCCTAATACCACTATCTAAATATTACCAAAAACTAGAAAATTAAAGGGTCTCGTAAAACTAACGACAGACATGATGAATTGTCCATGTGCCAATGAACAGATTCATAATTTAAACACATTCTTTCAATTAATTTATGTTGTGCTACTATGCAGTGAAGCCCCTCCCTCTGGCTTCATGAATTGTTGCTGTTCTGCAAACGGGACAACACGGTTTTATCCGTCGCAATATTATATGTATGTAATGAGGTCTGGCTTTTGCGCACCCGTATCCATTTCCGTTTCTGGCTGGACACGCCTGAAAAGACAACTTGTTATATTTTGCACAGGATCATGATTCAGCGTCATGACAGGAATAATGAAAAAAATCTAACCACAAGAAAACATATGAAGTGTATGAACCGACGAGAGCGGAACAACGCCTTTTTGTAACACATCCGCTGCCACGTTCCTCAAAAACACAACTTTTAAAAATTATTATTTGCATGAGTTTGTTTGCTGATGAGTTCATTACCAACTTTTGTAGCAGACTTTTTGTAAATAATGGCCAAATGTTGCAGAGTAGCGCTAATTATAGTAATAATAATAATAATTTATTTATCGTGAATTAAAACCCAAATACAAAAAAGTACATAGAGGGAATACCTTGCAAAAGGTTTCATACGTTCACTAAACAGTGAATCAGTTGCTGCATGGTTTGGAAATAAAAACGTTCGTCGGAAGTTATATACCTTCGCACATGTTTTCATGTTTTTTTTACCAGATACATAATTTACTTTGCACTTACTAATGTCTTTAATTGGGTTCAAAAAATTCAAAAAAAAAAAAAAAAAAAAAAGTTACACACATGATATGCATATTGCAGTATGTATTTACATTTATATGATTAACATTATGATTAGTTTGAATGTCATCTCCAAAGTTTATCAAGTCAGTTTTTCCTTATCGTGGGTTTATGAAAGAATTACAGGCTGGATTTCCACAAGAGCAGAAAAAATTCTACCACAAGTAATTTTATATTTTCAGGTTTTTAAACTGAGTAATAGACTGTGGCAATTCGATTTTTCCAGTTTAACATGACTAATTTGTAGCGGCTAAAGCTTTAATTTTAAAATAATTGCAAAAGCACATTAGAAATTTGGTAAGTAGAAGAATCAATATATAGCTGAGCTGATTGAGAGAATAAGAAAATCGATTAAACATATTTTGAGAAGTTGTTGGTTAACTATCTCATCTAAGTGGTGGAGTAAAGGGTTTCGTTCGCACGTGTGTACTTTTCCGTAGGGACTTTTCTCAAATGTTTTTCCATGCTATCCTTACTATACATTTTTTTTTAAATCAGTAATTTGACTGGCAGCCCTATACGTTAACGTTTATAACGATGACATAAATGCTAAGCGAACCATTAGGAAGCAACTCTACTACTCACGTGGCCCTTCTGACACAGTTTAATAAGACTATTGACGGCTTTAAAACATCCATTTTTTTTTCAAGTATGTCCATTGTTTTTACAATTTTGCCACGTAGAACCAGCAACGGGAAAAGTGCCACGTAAGTTGTAGACCTAAGCAGACCCAGTTGGATGCCTGAAGTAACAGCAACTAGACAGAAGGATTGTCGTTTATTTACAAGAAATCCGGCAGACTAATCATGTCACATATGTACGTCGTCTTCTTTCTACTGAGATTGAGTGTAAACGGAGCGACCTCCAACTTTCTCCATAGCAGGATGAATATTCTCTGCTCAAGCTTAAAAACGTTGGAAACAGTAATAACAGGGCCAATTCAGAGGCGTGCTCACCAATTTTCCCTGATGTATCATTCGTTTCCTCCGGAATGCCAACTGATTCCTCCAGCTGGTGTCCGATTCGTGGTGTTCCCAAGTCACGAAGAATATAACCTCACGTTTTATCAACCTTTCAAGTATTCTTCTTCTGTGAATGTTGTGATGTCCCCGGTGCTGAATATTTTCCGTTTCTTGTCTGTGTTTGCTACGGGTTTCAATTTAGGGTTGTCCATCACGACAGTTTTTGTGCTACTTCAACCAGCTAGCGTACGTGGAAAACCGTTTAGATCCTACCACCAAATAAATTTGCCTGCGTTAAAATACAGGTTGTATTTTTATAATGAAACCGAAACTGGTGTTGAAATTGAATGTAATGAATATTGCTTTGATGAAGATGTAACCGTTGCAGCTGTTCAGAACAATCTTCATGCACCCAAGTTATTACACAAGAAATTATTTAGTATCAGAATTGGAAGGGCTAATGTAGTTTATGCTAAAGTTTTTGGGAGATTAACATCCACTCAATTTGTGTCAGGATTTGAATGTAATGAATGGTTGCGGAGCAGATCGCTTAAGCTTAGGTTTTGCTCACAACATATTTTCGCTGCTAAAGAAATATCAGGGGTTCACAATTTGAGTATCCGCTCATTTGCCACTTACAAGGATTTTTATGAAATGGTTCCTAGCGCATACACGGCCCAGTTTCTTCTAGGATCATACGGCTCTATAAACTACTCTAAAACTTCAGAAGTTTACAAGTCAGGCCTTGTGTTTTCGTATTTTGATTCTTGGTCCTTTATATACTGTGTGTTAAACCAAGGAGATGATGAAACGAAAGATTTTCCATTTTGGGCCCAACCATTCAAAACTGAATTGTGGGTGGTTCTAGTACTCATCCTGACGTTTTACAGCATCTACTCACAAGCTGGTTTACGAGATAATAAAATGTTTCCTTTGGAAGTGTGTGAATCAGTGTTTAAATTTGTAGAAGTCATGATTGGGAATGGAGAAATTCGCAATTCAAGATTTCAGCTTTGTTTCGCATTTCTTGGATTTTTTATTTCTTCGTTTTACTCGAACTGTTTGCTCGGCTATGTGTTGAAGGAACCTCCGCCTGTTCCATACGCTGGTATCAAACAAATTCTGAAGGATGGCTACCAAATTTTAGATTTTACTCAAGAGATGTACAATGCAAGCCTTGACCTAGTTCCTCTGTTAAGTTTACGTGGTATTCAGGTCTCCAAAGCATTTTTTGTTTGTAAAGAAATCAATCCGTCTTGGCAATTTGTCGCCTTTCGATTAACTGAAAAGAAGATTGAGGTTAGCGACACTTCTGTTTCACAGACCTGGCTACAAATTTACAAGGATCGTCTGAAGCGCAAAGCACGATTGAAGTATGATTGCAGAGTGTTCCCTGAAGTGGTAGGAAATGCTCCACGTTTCTGGGCCATGTACACATTAAACAGGGACTGGATTGGAATCACAGTGAACCGAATTATTGAAGCAGGATTGCAAACAATGTGGTCCAAATGGGAAAACCGCGCGTTAATGTTGAATATGGGACTTAAAGGCAAAGTATGGATGACTACAAATAACGTAATTGGAGCTCGTAGAATTCAGTTGTTAATGGGCATTGTGGGAGGAATGGGAATAACAGTTGCATTGTTGTGTTTAATAACTGAAAAGTTGCGTCACATGGTAATCAATTAAACCACAAATATTTGTAAAATGCTTCGCGCATGCTGTGGGGCTAATTTCTGAAACTAAACAAAGCTATTGGGTCATGACAAGTTGGATGTAAAATCTCCAGAATTTCGATCGCAGTAATCTAGCATAGTGGCGCCAGTTAATCGTTGCAATTTAAACAATTTCAGTTGCTGGTCTGGAAATAAAAGCGAAGGTCTGGAAGGTATTTTAGCGAAACCTTCGCATGTGTTTTTTTGCAACTGGACACATTGCTTGTCAACTTTGTACTTACTAATGAAATATTAATTAGTTGGGTGCTCAAACTAATGCTTCACATATAATATGCACTGTTTGCAATCAAATAACAACTAATTTTGCGTTGATTAACTTTAATTAGCTTATAATAGGCTTAGTTACCGATTTATGTAATTAACGTTATCTCAAAAATAAACACCATTAGCATGGCATTGCCAAAAGTCATCCCACACATTTTATGATCATTTTACCACCTTGTCCTTATCGTCTGTTTCTTAACGAATAGGATGCCGGTTTGACAACCACAAGGATAGCACAAATCCATTGCAAGGATTTTTGCATTCTCCGGTTTATGAATTGATTTGAAGATTGATCTAGTATTGTCCGTTTATAATGACTTATTTACATATTTATTAATACGCGATAGTTAAATTAAGTGTAAGTTTTAATTTATATAATTGAAATGTGGAAAATCAGCTTTGAAATGATGGAAGAAGTAAAAATAGAAACAATGTACGGATCAGCTAAAAGAATAACGCCACTTAAATTTAATACTGAGATTGACGTGTAATTGGAAGCCCTACAAAACACGCGTAAGTTTCTCGTTGACTATCTCAAACAAGTGACAGAGTGTGGCATTGCTGCAGATTGTTGCATCTAAACATCATTTCATGCATACACATTGTAAATTTGGGCTTATTTTTAATGTCATATTCTTAAAACAATACAATAAAGGATTTTCATTAAGTAACTAATAATAATTGGAGTGGACTAATCTCTTAACCAAATAAAACTCATGCCGTCGGAGTGTTTTAGCTAACTTAAATGTTTGTCGGCTATCATATTGCCATAACCAAATATGAATTCCATTTTGCCCCTATAGATATGTTCAAACGGAATTCTCATTATATTTAGAATTGATTTTTTTCTTCAAATAATGAGAATATGAATTGTTTAGTATTTTCGTCGTCCAAAGGAAGCTAATGAGCTCCGCCATACTCCGTTCCACGTCATTCTATGTGAAATTGCATACCCTTGTGGCTGTATAGCTATTTGGCTGTGTTTTTAAAAAATCAATTGTTTGCAAATTTAAACGTTCCAGATATCTGAAATTTTAACGTTAGTTTCTGCGAATTAATGAAACTGACACAAGTTTGACGCTTAATTAAAAACCGTTTAGATCAGTTAACGAACAGTGGCAACCAATTTTGGTTTGAGACAAGGAAATTTGTTTTCTTGTGACGCGGCGTAGTTGACAGAGTTTCTTCAAAACCTTCATTACAGACAAAAAACTACAAAAAATCCAATGTGTATTTTTGAAACCGTGATCGGAACCTAGTCGTATTCTAGTTGATACAAAGCTAAACCCAAGCGGACACCGTCATATTATTTTGATTGTTTCACACCATGTTTCAAGACTGATGCATCATTTGATCGAATTAAATACTCCGAAGCTGAATTGCAGTTTCGACTTTACGGCACTTTGCATGGCCACACGACGGAATATTTGCTGAAACTGGCTGTACTAGATGAGAAGATCTTGTTTAAAAGATCTTTTTCATAGCCACATAGTAACCTACTGTTGGGATTTTACCAATCGATAAGGAAGAAGGCTGTGGGGTTTCGGGTGAGGAACAATAAATCCATACTTTTCCATTTATTTTGCACGCGTCATACCGTTACCTTGGCATCTTACATGGAGGCGTCGTGTTTAATTACGGAAGAATAATTACAACTGAAATAAGTGGTATGTGCCTATTTTCACCATTACATTAGTCAGGTTAACATTAACGATATCGTGTTATATATTGGGATATTTAAACTTACGAGAATATTTGTGTTGTAGTGTTGGCAACGCCCAAAATATGCTAATACGTCCGCCTCAAAACTCACTGTGGTTTTGCTATTGATAAGAACAGTTTGTCATCAGGATTGAAACTATTCTGCATATCACAGTATGCCCATATTAATTGTTATTTCTAACGGGAAGTGAAAATATTTAAGACGGTTTATTCTGTGGTTATGTCCAAAATAATGCAGTCTTCTAAAAATAGCCGTTGATGACCGAGTGTGTGTGATTTTTCCTTGAAATAGGTATATAGTTCGCATAATTTTCTTTAATCAAAAGGACGAAACTGGAAGCCGGAAGTGGTAATTATTAGTATGCTTTCTGTTGTTAGAGTCAGTGTTTTTGGGAACCTTAAATCACACAAATATCGATCTTTAACTCAAATTTTAATTAAACAAAAACTTTTGTGGTAACTCCTTACATTCCAGTTGAGTCTCTCTACACCTTACGTCAGGGATATCTAAAGTTAGCGGCAAGAGTCTGAGTGATTATTCCATAATTGTACAATTAAAGGCTTAAATTTGTTCGACAAGCTAAAATAACTAAGGAAAAGGCAAAACTGATTTTAATGCTGCTCGACCATAAAGCCACGCTTCTCAGAAATCAAAAAGTTCAATACCATCCTATAAGTTAACACCAAAACGTTCGGTTCTTGAAACATGTGATTCAGTTTTGCTGTCTTCGCTCGTTAAAAGGTAGTTCATTAAATACAGGAAAAACTAGGCAAAATGATATCAAACGCAGCTACCATTCACTTGCATATTCCCTTTTTGGTGTTTATAACGTGCTGGTCTCCAGGGACAAGTAAGGAGTTCACTACCAGGCATGTCTCGCAGGAGATTTCTCCAAACCTGGATATGTTTCTCGAACAAACAATGCAAGGTTGTACGGTACGAACTGTATTTGATGGGAGACGTGCATTTTCAGAAGACATTTATGTCACACTGTCAAGTTCACTAAGTTCCTTCAAAACGTTCATTGTAGACGAATATGAGGCCTTCAAGACACCCTTGTTGATCTCGTATGCTAATGGTCAACAGGCGGCATTTGAAAAATACAAACATCATCCTCAATGGCTACTAAAAAAATTTACTGCTTGCTACACCCACTTGTACATTGCAGAAGTCGTTAGTCACTTCGAATCCATAATTCGCTACCATTTTATCGACTTTGACTTGAGGAAGGAGAATCCAGATTATGCAGGCCTCTCAGAGGGTTGCTGAGTCTACTAAGGACATACTTGTCAATTAATAAGGACATAAAATGATGAATGAAAATCATGTTTTTGTAACGATAT
>JAAXOA010001397.1:0-16125 GCA_036561885.1 Salina celebensis
AGAATTGCTGAAACACTTTTGCAAACAACTTCCAGCTTGCTGTCTACTTTATCATTCATCTAGTTACCAACGAAAGTACCCCGCTGGGGACTAGTCGTTATGGTGATGGTACTTGATAATGTTTTTTTGTGTATATTATCGCATATCTTTGTAACCCACAAGCTGGACACACATAAAACCCTATAAAAGGTAGCAACCATCAAAGCTTTCATATAATTGTAAACTGCCATGAAGATAGTCTTGTTAGTTTCCATGCAAAGTGTCTGACGTTGTGCCAATAATATTCAGTTCGGTGAGATTCACAGACTGGCTATACAGGCGTTTTTGGACATTTCAAAAACTTCGTTTCAAACATCTCGCTCGGTCCCGTCTTCAACATGCTTAGATAATTAGAGTTGTTTGTATATCATTAATTGTCATCAGAATTGATGCGGCACGTGGAATAACACGATAAAAACTCATCACATGCATATAAACTTGATTGCATTTCAAATTTCACGATGATTTCCACACTCTTTTCTAGTAACTGATTGCGTTAATCAATTTATCCTGCGTATCTATTTCGCAACAACTTTTTTTCCAATTGTTGACAATGCAAGGAAAATCAGGACATTGCGCCACAGTATTTGTATAATTATGTCAACAACTAGGTGTAATTATTTTGGAATTCTGCAATCTCAATCATCCGATAACAACAAACCATGTCAAAAGTTCAAATAATAGCCAAATCTGTGTAAATCACGTTGAATCTTGTTAGCGATTCCGTTTCCGCAAAAGTTTTCTTTGCAACGCTCTACTTTTTTCGGCTTTGGCAACAAGCTTTAGTCTTGTATCCTTCCCTGACTTTTTGCGTGCAAAACTGCTCTAGCTGTTTTCACAAAACAATTCCCACAGCAGACCCTTCCCCCAAAGTTTTTGCAATTTTTCAATATCCAACCGAACCGAAACTTTCTTTTACTTGTTTTCCACAAAGCTTCATGCTTTTTGCGTACGAAACTCAATTCTTTCTCCACCTACAAAACCCACACATCCACAAGATTCTTCCAAATCACTCTACCTTGCACAATTCACAAACTTTTATACGCAAATTAAATCAGTATCTAATTTGTGGTGAGACCATACAAAATTAGGTGTTGATGACATCCACAATGTTAAAGAATGTTGTGGTTTTCCTGTTTAAATCACACCCAAATCCACAAAGTCACTTGAGCAAATCGCAAATTACTTCATTCATGTCAATACACAAGATGCGGAAGACAAAAGAACGTGATCAGAGTCAGAGTTCCAACAACATACTGTTCCATGAGCCAAAAAATCAGCGATTTTCTAGAAACTTTTAGTTATGCAGATGTAAAGATTTTTTTAGCTGAAACTAATCTGCTACTAATAACGCGAATAAAAAACAGTCCGTAAATATTTTGTTTACTTGTGTAACCACCATCGCCAGCTTGTCTCTCAACTGAACAAGTCAAAATGAAATTGCAGATGTGCGTGAAAGGCAGCAGAAGGCAAAGAAAAATATTTTTTCAGCGTTTTTACTTCAACCAGCTCATAAAAGCTACTTCAAAAACGTAGAGAGATGAAAAATCTTGTGTTTACTTTGTTGCAGATTTTTTTCCCTATGCCAAATCCATTTGCAATTGTCAATCGTTAAACCAGTCTCGGTTTGCTACTCACAGGATAACAACATTATCAACTGAGTCTGATCCTCTTCTTGTTTCAAAACGCTTGTAATCTTATGTAAGAATGAGTAATATCTTGATTAGAATAGACAGCTTTTCCCAACCACCAAATATGCATGATAACCAGCCATGCGAAAGAGAATCTGTTAAGATATTATAAAAATATTTTAAAACCACAAGCCAGACCGGTAAAGTACATGGCAAAAAGTTCAGGCTAAATTGATAATGGTTTAGCAAAAATACATTTTCATATAGAAGATGGTAACGACGCAAAATGTGATACATTTTTTATATACTCTGGTCCACCGTGTGGGTGAATAGCTATAAAACCGATGTACCGTATAAAACCTGGTTATAGTCCGGGATATTAGGTCTAGCTTCCAATTATAGCTTTACTTACGGAGCTATTTCAAATTTTAGACAAGGGTATGTAATGATTTTATACGGTGTCTATGAATATTCTACTGATGAGAATAAAACAAGACTATTTTTTGAGAGATTATACAAATAAAAAAGGTGTTTTTATCATCATTCCATTTTTATCACCGCACTAGTCACTAGTAGATACAGCATTGTGTCTGTCAGCCAAAAGAACATTTTTACGGTTAGTACACTTCCATTACTGGCATTACAAACGATATAATCATGATGCTCAGGTTAGTGACGCAAATACACAAAAGAAGGAGGCAGTTCGCTTTTTGTAATGTGTTTTAATTCTCAAGACGCAAATAAAAGCATGTTTCGCTCTAATACAACCACTCTGAAGGGCTTTTCAAGAAGATATTTTCGGACGAAAATGGAACCCAGTAGAAAAAAAAAGAACTTTTTTTATGAAGTAATAACAATAAAAGTCATACAAGATATTTACGTGGATAATGCTCCGCGCAAAGACAAAATAACTTTAAAAAGTTCAGGTTAGAAAGACAACATTGGGTGATCTTACATAATAAAAACACGTAAACATACGACAATAAGACTCCATGCCTATGCATTTGCACGCAAATACTTCAATGTCAATGACTCAGCGATTCAAGTTTGATGTCATCGATAAGCTCTGGATCATTGCGTAGAAATACAATAAGCACTGATTATCCAAATTAAACCGTGTTGCCAAATCTTAACAGCTTTTTTGAAATGTACATAAAACGTGGCATTAGAAGGGTTTTGTGCGGTAAAAAAAATAAAATTGGAATGGATACACAATTAGACTGTCAAGGCTCTTGATGAATGACTAGCGTTTGCAACCGATAATCTACTGCATTAGCGAAGAATATTGTGGTGAAATGAACAAGTCAAAGTGTTCCACGTTTATTTCGCGACTGGATTTTAAAACCATTTGTTTTAAAATTAGCATGTCCTTCAACACAAATCCCAATGTGTGTACAATAATCTCTGCAATATTTAAAATACTGAACTGATCCATGGTAGCAAAGTTTACGTAGCTGTTTTGCAGCCAGCATCTTGAAGAAGCACACATCTTAAGATTTTAGCTCGTAAAAACGCTAAAGTGTGTGCGCACTTCAAGAAAAACCACGATATAGTGATGTTGTTGTTCATATTTGTATTTGTGTGTTTACGTAACTCATCACTTTCAAAAAAAGATTCATAAAATCTCCCATTTAGATTTGCTATTAAATCATGTTTTTTATACTGATATATCCTCCTGCCTGCTTCGAAATGACAGTCTTTGCAACCTATTCATGACAAGTTAAGATGTTTTAAGTAAGCCATAAAGTGTATGACAGTCTCATCAAGTACTCGTGAAAAAAGCCACATGTCTTTAATTTAGTTAATTTTCTTCAAGATTTTAAAACTGTTCACGTCATACAACTGGATATAAAAAAATGGTCAAAAAGGACAAAAAAAAGTTTTTGACGTAAACAACTTGAGTCTTCATTTCGTCCAAATATTACGAACAATAAGTATAATAGCTGTGCTATTTTAAGCAGTTAAGTCCTCAAGCAAAGCTATAAATGATAGGAATTGTGTTGTGAAAATAGTAAAGCGTGCTATATTCACAAAAGCGCAAATAGCAATGTAATTTGGCATGTCACCCCACACGTAAACTATTACGTTTTTTTTTATTATGGCAGCATCGTATAAAATATGGGCTTTGCCTGGTAAACAAATTTTCAGCACAGCTTTTACTTTTCTTCAACAAACGGACCATTTCTCATCATAAAAAGAGGAATGCCAATACCTACGATTTTTTTGCCCTGGACTAATTTGAACGAGTTTTAATGTGTTAGTTTTTTCCAGTTGGTGATTTATGCGGGCTCACCTTGAAAAATAATTCGTCTGTCACTGTGCGTTTTCCCTTGCAAGAATCTTTGTATTTTCCAGCTCAAGTGGAAGCTGTATATCAGTGTGATGTGACGGTAAAACACAATCTTGTAAATTGTAACGTGTTTAAATGTGTGCAATGAATAAAGTCATGCATCACAGCACATTAGCAGAGGAATGCAAGGAAAGAAAATTGAAAGAAAAAAAAATCCTTTCATTTCAATGTAAACATACGCAAATTTTCGCTATAGAAGAGTTATGTATAACAATTCACTATAGAAAAAAAGCGTTCAATTATCTTGAATCTTCTATTCACGGCAATATTCTAATGTAATCATCCTTTTACGGGGTTTACGCTGATAATCCTTTGAAGCAGCATTGTTCAAGTTGAGTAAAAAATGAAGTTGAGCCAGAGTTCTACCAAAATGGCATGAAAAGTTACAAACATGAACGCAGAATTCATGTCAAACCAGTCTTGTCTTTACACATTACATACAACATAACAGAAGCAACTTTTCCCATTGTTGTTTCCCCATATAGGTAAAATGTGTATCACTCAAGTAATAAAAACTAATCATTGTATCCTTTATGTCTTTTATACCTATTAAAGACATCTAAAGATATTTTTTTCTCAATAAAATTTAGCTTTTAATGGCGAAAAAAGAACATCACATATAAAATGAACAATCTTTGCTGCAGATTAATGGTGCTGGGCTTAGCACAGCTTTAATCTGTATCCTGGGCTAATCTACCTCTTAATCTGTATTATTATGGCCAAGTGTTGTGTCATGAATAACTTTATTTGCAAAATGTAATCTGAGGAGTAAATTTTAATCCACATTGAACACCAAAGTAGAGCGAAGGAAACATAATACGTAGGAACTGTTTTACAAGTGGGTGGATGTGGTATCCATAAAAATCTACAGCCAACTTTGCAAATGAACTGAATACAAAAATTACATGTTTTTTCTCTTTAAAAGATTCAATTGCAAGATACAATATCCTAAAAGGTCTTTCCGGTCAATTAAGCTTCAAACTACTTGCAGAGTTTTTCAAATCTTTTCATCGCGTAACTTTGTAATACTTTTATTTATATTTACCAATTTCTAGGATTCATTTGCACGGATGAAAGCATTAGAAAATTCTCCTGAATTGTCTCATAGCTCAGCGTATTTTCTCCGCTGATTATCATTTCTAAAACATCTCGTTCTTACCGACTGCACACAAGCTAATCTGAGACAAGCCATGTTGGTGCTTAATCTCCATAAGAAAAAAAAGTTCAAAATAATCTAATACATTTCCTGGAAATCGGATCTTGTACGACAAAAGAATTTTTACGGGTTGAGTGCATAATGACTTGGCGTTAATTTTCTCAGAAAAAAAAATCTAAAATGCAACTCCACAGCCAAAAAATCAAGCTCGTTTGTTAAAGAATGAAAATAAAACAAAGCTTCATCAATTTTTATCTTTTTTTCCTACTATTTTCAACTTCCGAACGAAGATTCTTATCAAAAATCATTCATTCTGTCTTGTTTCCGTGAAGTATCTTTTCACACAGAAGAACAAACATTTAAACTTTTTGTTTGCATTTTAAAACTGTTTTGTACCAAATGAAAGAATTTTTTAGCTTGTTTTACAACAAGAAAATAAAAGGTAAAAGAAGAAGAGAAAAATGTTTGAGTAATCATTGAATGAAGAATGCACTGTCAACTTTGACGGAGCTGCGTACAAAAAGAGAAAAAAAACTCACTGAGATTTCATCTGTCACTCTAGACATTCTCTAATAATGGAAATTACATGGCGGAATCCTGAAACTGTTTTATTATCAGTTTTCTATTGTTCTCAAACAACATCGTATAAATTACAACAGCACAGCCTGCTTATACTAGTACCCTGTACGCACAATGATACATATTTTTTTTTGCGCGACCAAATCTGACGAGTCAAAATAGACAATCATCTAAGCGTGCAACAGTTAATTTGGATGCTCATGTCCTTTTATGCAATTTTCACTTTTTACAACGACCAGTTTACCCCTTTAAAAATCGTTGGCACCTCATTTACAACAATAACAAGAATCCAAAAAACACACTGCGTTCAAAAGCCCTGTCCAAACTGATTACCCCTTTAAAAATCGTTGGCACCTCATTTACAACAATAACAAGAATCCAAAACAAAAACAAAAAAGCCTGCGCTCAAAAGCCCTGTCCAAACTGCTCTGCATGCTCTAATGACAACCTCGGCTGGAACCTTTTTCGGCAAAAATAACAGTCTAGAGTGCATCAGCCCCTCTGCTCCTATTCAATTTACACATCATTAACACCAACTTTGCGCTTGTATTAGCGTCAATGTAGCTGAAAAAGTGGAATCCTTTTGGATGTTTATACTTCCCGAAAGGTCATCGACTACACAAAGTATTAAAAGTGTTTTACTATCGCTAGCACCATCTTTCTGTTTCTTTCTCTGGCGTATTTTTGCGCTAATAGTGAAACCATATGGGCGTAAATTGTCATTTTTTAAATAAGTAGTTAACCAAAATTGGTGCTTCTCCTTGGACTATTAAGCTTTGTAAATGGCTAGTGGTGAAAAAAACCAATAACCATTTTCCCCCATTGGTTCCATACAACAAACAAAACCACACAAAGTTTTTCTGATGAGATTTTTATCTGTCAGTATCGATATCGACAGAAGCAGTTCTATCAACGGTGAATGCTCCTGCTAGGGTTAAATGATCGGTTAATGACCACGAATATTATTAGCATGTTGACCTCATTCATAGGAAACCCATAATAGACGTTGTTTATACCAATTACACACACCGAAAATTTTTGTATGCAGACTAAACGTCATAATGGGATACGGATTAGGTGCTTAAGTCGCGTCGTCTTTCTGTCTGCTGCGTTTTCAAATGTGTCAAGCGTCTAGATTTACTTTACGCTCGTGCTTGGCAAAGCGACATGGTATTTTTTCTTAACAACACAAAACACATTGTGTATAGATTGGATTTTTTTTGGCATACACAAAAAAACACCATAAAACTAACACATTAAAATATGCCAATGCAAATTGTAGTGTCAAGATTATATTCTTGGGATGGTTTTTCTTATTTACTTTTTTTAAACAGGCACATCACGCACACACAAACTAAATTGTTAATACCGTTTGTGAAATTGAGCCTGGCAGTAAAATGAATTTTATTTAAATACAATTGAGGCATAGGAGTGTAATGTCATTCTATATTGTACTTGAAATATTGAATTATTCAGTAGGGAAAGATGATCAAAATGACGGATTTGGATAATACCTACAATGTCTGCACAATGAAGTGCAACAGGGTGGCAGATTATAGAAATATGTCATGATTTTGCTAAAAGCTCATCCAACATTCATAGAATATTTTTTGTTCACAGCTTGTCTCTAATGTTCAGTAGATAACAAGGTTTTATCCACCCAGTGATGATGTTTTTTTCAAGTAGGAGCAAGTGCGTGAATAGGAATATCATGATTGCAGGATGATCAATCATTTGCATTGTTTCTATATGCACAATGTGCCCCGATTGACTAATCAGTTGGTGTATGCGGGTAAGCGTGAAATAGAAAAAATATTTATAAAATAGATTAAAATGAATTATGTATCAAGAAAAGGTGCGTAGACTGTAATTCTGTTGGTGGTGTTAATCAATTTTTATATGGAAGTTGGGGAAAACTCTTAAACGAAAAAATAGATTAAAATGAATTATGTATCAAGAAAAGGTGCGTAGACTGTAATTCTGTTGGTGGTGTTAATCAATTTTTATATGGAAGTTGGGGAAAACTCTTAAATGATAGTGTTTGACAAGAAGGATTGCTGTTATCTCAGCATGGGATATTGTTAGGTGGTGATTTCCATTTGTCAGCTGTGCTGGGATTCAAATCACAACCAATTTTTACACGATGGCAAATAGAGCTTTTGTACTGACAGAATAACTGCAGGGTTTATGTGGTGAATTTCATGAAAAATATTATATGTAGATTAATAACAGGTGAAAACTTGTTCAAGAGTATTAAAAAACACAGGCCGATGAGCTCATGCTGTTTCAAAATCTGTGCGGAGAGGACCTGCTAAATATAACGTGTCAAATTTCAATCAAGTGTTTTGACTTTCAGCCATATTTTATTCAGATTGAGAGTTTTATATTTAGTAAATATTTGCAGAATGGGGTATCACATAACAAAAAGAAGCTCTGACAATATTTTGCGTGTAGTTTCCAGTACCAAAACGATTAGCCTCCGACCGTGACCAGCTCTCGGAGTGTTTTATGGCTACGGTTTTCATTTAAAAGTTTAGCAAAGAAAAGAGATCCAGAAGCCAATAAGTTTTTGCACAGAAAAAAACTTCTCGTATAAAAATATGCAGCTTTTACACAGATAAGCAAGTAAAACCTCAAATAGTGCTGTTAAAAAGAGGTAAAATGGGTTTGTTTGGTAGTGCAGTTATCGTTCATAAAGTACAAAAGAAAAGCAATAAACAATCACCCACTCCCTACTCATTTCCCGCTGGGAGTTAATGAGCTTCTATCCTATCATATTAAATCATAAACATTTTAAACTCATGTAAAAAGATACCACACAATCCACAACAAGAAAATTCTTCTTGGTTTTGTAAATCAGCCTGGAACTGTGATTTTGCACAAATGTTTTAAAATTCTAAACAAAATTAGTGCAATATTTCGAGCATATTTTTACAATCTGTACAGTTGTTTGTACCAAAATGACCTTTTATGCCCTACGTGCAGTGGAAGATGTATGGCATCCCGAGAATGTTGCGTGATTACTTGTAACAACCTGAGCATTACAAGAACCATTTCAACCCTTGCCATTTCAACTGCCAAAACTGTTCAGCCCACCGGCAATTATTGTTTTGGTTCATTTCCAACAGAATAGAGTTATACCTGAATAATTAAATTTTTCAAGTTTTAAACTAATCTGCATAGGCAACTCAGCAACAAAAGGAGCATCATCCCTTTATGAGGACAGAAGCCATTATACCTATTTTGTAGCTTTTGATTTTCGCAAGTGAAACTCAATTCTTTGCTCACAAACAAGGTATGGACAAAGATGGTTCAGTGAAATGACTCCATTTTGCACGTCCGCTTTAATTACTCTCTACACTAGAGGCAATAAAACTACATGCATGTAAGGAAACAAAACTCGCAAACTTTTTTTTACGACTGAGCAAAAAAACGAGCAAATCATTAAGAAATATTATGAGCCTCCAATCCAAAACCCGCTTTTTTTGGTTGCAAAACTCACATAAAACTGAATGACTTTTAAGGAGCCAATCTACACTACATGTAAAAGTTGCACTTTTTGCGTGTAGCTTCATAAAGGTAGGACATTTTTTTTTCAACATTATAAACCCCATTGAAATAAATCTTTTACGAGAACAGCCCCGCTAAAAGATGCAGTTTTTGATCTATTAAATCATTTTTATATGTCTCATAAACTTCAAACTTTCATTGATATTTGTTCCCATTGTATTTTGCCTGATCATAACAAAAAACCACGTTTTTTTTGCAGGTAAAACAGCGGAATGACGCAAGACTGTCAGGTTTTTTTTATTAAGTTAACAATTTGACCAGATCACGCAGTCATGAAGATTTTGCAGTCGTGTCGTGTTCAACAACCACAAGCTAACAGAGTAATGAATGGTGACAGTTTTCTCATTATAATATCGTATCATGAATTGCAAATTCATTATTTTTCATCGATACAGCCTCAAGAAGCTGAACATTACACGAAGGCTTTAATTGCCGAGTTTCCTAAAAGAGAAGAAGTCTTTGACTAAAGATCTTTATTCACACTTTTATATGCACACAGAGGTAAAACCCTTTGCGGAGGTTAAAATCACTGTGAAGTCCTGCTGACACGACGCTGAGCCAGCTAACTTTAATCATAAAAAAATGAAAAAGTAGAGGTGTACAAAGGAACTTTTCAAAGGATTTTTTTCTTCTAAAAATGATAAACTGCCGATTTAGCTTCCTTTTTGCCGTGTCCAACAAATAAAGACGGAAAACAACAAAGTAGTACAGAGAAAAAAAAACTTTTTGTCCGATAGTTATTGTTCGCACCGTTTCTCCTCGAAAAAATGCTGCAAAAGTTTTCTTGGTTTGTTGAACCATTCACAAAGAGAAAACCGGAGAAAAATTATTTGCTCATGGGTTGTATTTGTGCGAAAACTGTTGGTGTTTGCAGGCTCCCTAGGAGTTTTTATACAAGATGGGTTACCTGTCGACATCATCATGACTATAAATCTTGTAGGATTAGTAAAGCAAAAATGGCACTTGTGACAATCTCTAAAAACTTTTGTGTATTTTACTCAAACTATTTTATCAAATGGATACTGTGTTTTTCTTCATTATCTTAAAAACCAAACTGACTACCCCGTGATATTTGAGATAAAAACTGATGAATTGCTTTGAGAAGCACAAATTCTATTTATTTTAGCGCAACGTAAATTGCACGTTTATGTTTGACTGGAAACATTGGACTGTAAAAATACCTCATTTTTACACCAAAAAACTAGCCAGCGTGAACCCACAAAGAATCTACTGATAAATGCGTGCATGCATGTAATTGAGCAATGGAAAAAAATAATAAAATTAACGCTTCCTCACACGTACCAAGTCGTTTTTTTTTATTCCATTCCGCTGCAATCAGCGCTGCCGGCAAATTTCTCGCATGGTTTCATGCTATTCTCTTGTATAAAAATGCATTAATGTCATGAATGGTGTGCGGTTTTAAAGAACAAACTTTTTCAGATGAACCTGTCTGTTTACAAGTTATAGTTATGAGTGTATGATTAATTGTGAAACAAAGCTCGTGAAATGCCTGCTTGGAATTTGTAAAATGTTTGTAATAAAGAAACAATGAACTTCCCCTCGTACACTTTATGGAAATGGTAGCTACTGGCAAACTCCAGGAAGGAAAAAAAAATTGTGGGCTCACACATCTCCGGCTTTTGTCATAAAAATGTTATAAGACCAACTTTCTTCCGGGAGCTTTGCATAAGAGACGAAAGAATGTGGTATTTACATGTGGAAGCGAATTCACCACGGCGGTATGATACTTGTGTGAGAGAGAGAGTGAATCTATTTACATAAAAAAACGCGTGTCTAATTAACAATGTTTTTCTATGAAGTCGTTTCAAGTGCAAACAATCGCAAATGGGACTGGCTGTTTTGTCACCACCGTAAAATCTATACTTCCTGTCGTCTCTTAAAGAGGTTTTGGTTAGGATCCTTGATAATTAATCACTTATTGCGTGCTTCCTTCGCCAAAGAGATTTTGAATTGGTTTGGAAATATTTATAGGGATGGATTTATACATGTATCGACTTAAGATAGCTTATAAAAGTGCGCAAATTAACAATGTTACCATAGTAACTAAATAACTTCCGTGAAAACACTAAAACATTATGCGTAATGCATGTAACCTGTGTATAGGGTTGTAGGATTGTATCACCTTGCCCCAAATCGTGATTACGCATCTTCGCAACCTCCAAACAAGATTGTAATTGATCGAATTGAAAATCGCCCCCAGTCAATTCCATTTTGTTTTGGCATCGTTGCAGACACTGCAATTAGATTAGCCACAAAGAATGCGCACCAAGCCCTTCTCTCAAATAATTTTTAACTCTGGCTACTACAGATAAAAGACTGTTTTTCTTTTTCATATCAATAGAGATTTAAAGGATATTTTATATTCGGTCGGTAAACTACTCGCATTCCACCACCGGGTGGTTAGCCGTACTTCACACACTGTATTAAAAAAAGCTGTTGACTTGATTTCAGTCAAACTGACGCTTACTTGTCATATTAAAGCCTAATGTAAGGCACGCCCAAACATTGCTCAATTGTCTTTCAACTCACAGAGAACTGCCTTTGGCTCGTGCATCGAGTAAACAGCATGCATCAAAAGATCAACAACATTTTTTGGCTTATCGGCAGACGTCGCGTGTACAAACCAATTCGGTAAGTATCACGCTCTATTTCGGACGCTGAGAATATCTGTTTACTGTGTATTNTTATCGGCAGACGTCGCGTGTACAAACCAATTCGGTAAGTATCACGCTCTATTTCGGACGCTGAGAATATCTGTTTACTGTGTATTTCCACACCCAAACACTGGAAGGCATCCATTCTTTATATAGACTTTAAAATAGAATGGGGCTGGAGAAAAATGAATAGAAAGCGGTACTTCAAAAGGATATTTTTTGTATTAATATACCGTAATTATGATATTATATATGGACACTGACTATATCATGATGAAACCAATCAATCACGTTGACGTTGTTTATGACCCACCATTTAGAGAAAAGTTATTTCAATTCGTTGCGTAAAAAAATTAGACCAGGGAATTCAAACAAATCCCGTAATTTTCCGTCAGAAACTTGGAAAAATGTGTTTTAAAGAAGTACCTCACGGGATTTTTGTCGGTATTGCAAAGTGAAAACAGGCAAAGGACATAGAAGCACATGAAACGTTTTTTTTTATAAAAAAAAATATTCATAGTTGTGCAAACAGTAGCAAAAATATAGAGCAGAGAAGAGCATAACATTTTTGAAAGTCTTTTGAGAAAAAAATCTGAATGCATCCTTGATTTCCAGTGAGAGTTGAGGAACATTAATATGAAAGTGAAAAATCAAAGTGACCCATCTCAAATATTACTTTTTTTTCTGCTTTCTCCATATGTAGTGAACTTTTCACTGCTACATTTTCAACCGTTTTCATATCGAGATTTTTTTTACTTCGTTCCAATTTTGTTGGTGAAATGTATTCCATATTCCATACAATGCAAACTTTTACTAGACTACACGTGGAAAATGTGGCGAACCGTATTGAATTGATGCGTTGATGGTGTTGCATTGATATGAAAGAAAATCACTATTATATAAAAAGTTTTGTGGGTAATGTAAACTGAGGAAAATTTCAAAATCAGACATTTCTTTTCTAAACACCTATAAACAGAATAAAATTGGATGAAAGCTGTTAAAAGAAGTATAGATATTATATGCTTTTTTAACTGTAAAATTATTTCCGTGTTCAGATATTACATAGAAGTTTCTTTTCCACACAAGAACCATATTTCATTCGCTTTTTACCTAGAGTCTGTAATTTTTGTTTACTTTTCTTCTAGTGACCTGGAATATGTTAATGTGTTTATGCTAAACAGAGTGAATCTTGTGAACTCCCAGGAGAATATACCATTTCCCTATTGAATCCTTATGGGGAGAAAACTTCTTCTGAACGATTTTTGGTTTTGTTAAGAATCCAAAAAAATAATTTTATCAAAGAGCTCCTCACGCAATAGTCCTGATTTGATTACCTACTTTGTGCCAACCTTTGACTCATTGCCACCTCGAGACTACATACGTAACGTACGTTGGCGGTGCTAACGATTGGAAATGATCGCAAAATGGGAGAAAACTCGCAGAGAAAGTTACCAAAAAATATATTACCATAATAAGTTGAAAAGGGAGCAAAATACATGTAAACAGGCTTTTAGGGAGAAAGTTGAGAATAAAAACGATCCACCCACATATAACAGAGATGGACTTTTGTCCATTTGTCCCCAATTGAACACTGGAAAATTCTTTTTAGAATGGTGATTTTAAAAAGAATTCTTTGGGTAAGGTGTGCACTTTGGCATTACACAGAAGAAAATGACTTTCTCCAGCGTTTCCTATGTACATAGAGTGGTAACAGAGCGAGAAAAAGTTGTGAGTGACACATGAAGAATATTGCTAAAAATGTGTCATCAAATTCAATGACATTTTTTTGTGTGTCCCCGAGATTTTCTTGGAAATGAACTATTTTGACCGGGAAGGAGAAGGACAGGTCTTGTCTGTCTAACTAAGGGACATTTATACAGTTTCGTGATCAGAATTCATGAAAATCATTGTGAGGGAAAAAGTCCCCCAAGACAAATAAGAGAAAATGAGTAGAAAACACTGACTCTCCTTACAGTGTTTTTCACCTAGATCGTTTTCTTTCATTGTAGGAGTCACGAGAACGAGTGGATTCACATAAATGAGAGGTTGAATACGAGGAGAATTTAGTAAAACTTTTTTTCATATGACACCCGGAAAAAGGGAGTCTTTCTTCCTACCTAATTTTTTCTCTTGAGTAACCACCTAAAACCATGTCCGGAGGAGAAAGCAAAGCGCATATAAAACCCAAAACACGTTGAAGGCCGAAAAAAATGTGATGAGGGAAATAGACTAACTATCGATACTATCGCTATCAACATAAAAAAAGTTTTTTTTGGGTTGATTTTATGACAAATGAGAATGTAATAGATACTTTAGCATTCAACACTGAAGTGGATGCTTGAAAAATCGCATTATAGATGAAAATGGAGTTTTAGAAGAACTTTTGCCACTTTAAAAACTTCGGTTTTGGGACAATGCGTAAAGTACGTCACGTAAAGTGACCACCAGATAAAAATCTTCGGAAATTACCCACTGATGAATGCGCCCGGTGAAGTAATTTATGGATGACCCCTTTTGAGGAGGACCTTTATCAAAACTATTGCTATTGTTCATGCATTTATTCTAGCCAGTGGCGATATCTTCAACTTTTGATATGATAACGATAAAAGAAAGTTTATCTTCATCTTCCCAAAAGGGGTCATTCTAATGACAGAGAAAACTGAAGGGGAATCTATCATCATCAATCTCACATCCTGGTGATCCCATAAAAACATTATCTACGGAGGAGAACACGTAATAAAAACAGGAATTTATTTGCTCCTTGCTGTCTATTGTCCAGCCTTCATAAATTTCATGTAAACAACCCCGATAAAACCTACCATTCTGATATATAACGTGTACTAAAAGTAAAAACAAATTTAAGGTAGACAAAGTAAATTATGTGGTTGTGATTTTGTTCATTGGACATAAACGCTTGAGATTCTTATCTTGATTATCATTAGAAATGTACGCCCTATTAAACTAAATTCCTTTGAAACGTTTAACTTTTAGTATTCTTGGAATGGCTTATGTTTAGCGAAATTACATCTTTGGGGATGAGTCGAAAGACAAACTTGTCTAGAGTCAAATAAGTTGTTCCTTTTGCCCTCCTCTCCATCCATGAGTCGTTTTGAGGTAGGATGATTTCGATATTTCAACAACTCTCTATGGCAAAAGTAAACACCAACTCATTTACCATGATAAGAAAACTTTTTCACTTGCCGTTTTCGGTTACATAACAGCCAGACGGGAGGATGATTCTGTGGAGCTCTCACACAAGCTAAAACTTGGTTTTGTTGTAAAAGTGTATTAGAACGCCCCAAACAAAGCTTCCAACCACAACTCTTTGAGACAACACGGGCGACAGAACAAGTTGCAGAAACTCTTTAGAGAAAAACATTCAAGAAAGTACGAAAATCCACCTGAATAGTGTAAATATCACGTTCATTGGCTCTCTAAGACAATGTGACATGACACATTGGCTGTTATGCAGTTAAACCTATCTATAGGAACACCTAAAACCACCTCAAACGAGGAGCTTATAGAGAGAGTTTGTTATAAAATCCGATAAATCATAAACCCAAGAGACGGCCAAATGATCTAGTGTGCTTATAGCCGGGTTGTTCCTATAGGGCTTGATATTATACGCAGATTTGACTGTAATATGCATCCAACGCGTTAGTTCTGAGCTATTTCCTAGTGCTGTCCTCCATACTTTTAAAATATTATAGAAGTCCAAAGCCCATGTATGAGATTTGCGGGCACTGTTTGTAAAACATATTTTGATATTGAACTTGCAGTTGCAAATCTTATTTTTGTAGCATGTATTTTCACCGGTTTCCTTGTCATATAAATTTGAGTACATCAACATTTTGGAACGAAAATATCATTGCAGATTGTCAACAGATTTCTTTCAGACAGCCAAAAAAATATTCAGCAGCCCAAACGTGTTTTATATAATGCGTAACAGATCATTCCATGAACAAACTTTACATTTCCGCATATACATTTTCGTCATTTTATGGCCTTGTTGCATGTTGATGAAGAAAAAAAATATGAAACGATTCAAACTGTCACGGTGAATTTGGTGAAATCTAAATGACACCATTATATACATTTCAGTGCGAATCAAAATAGCATGTTCAA
>JAAXOA010001398.1:0-16122 GCA_036561885.1 Salina celebensis
TAACAGCGGAAAAGTCTATTTTTAACTTGACAATAGATAAGGTAGTGGATAGAATCAACATAAAAATCTTAGTCAATGTCACAACGGCACACTTCCTTTTTTTTCTGACGGTTATAAGCAAGGCTCTTATCTTTCAACGGAAGCTACTCAGTGGATTTTTTTCTTCGGCAATATTTTGTTCCATTTTTGGATCTTATTTTTTCCCCTTCACTTTTGGAACGTTTTGTTTGGAACGAAGTGGAGGGGCTTAACGAACGTGCCGTAACAGTGGTTGTTCCAGTGAGTAAAAGCCCCTTCCACCACCGTTGCATATTTAAAAATAATTAAAGCCAAACGTTATCCCTAACATAACGCATATGGGAAGAAAAAGTATTGACAATTTTGGATGTTTATAAGTTTCCTAATTTGGAGGATGCGACCACATGTGAGTTCAATTTCACTGCATGGAAATGAAGAGACAAGGAGGGTTGTGTCGATGAATGGGTGTCTATTTAAACTATTTTTTTTGTATGTATACGTCTAGCTTCCTGCCTAAAGTTTACATGTCATGTCATACAAACAAGGAAAAAAAGTAAACTTTATACCGTTACTTGAAGGGTGTCTCAATGTCTGGTTCGGATAATCTGGCAGTTTCTTCTACACATGTTTTCATATAAACTTTCTCGATTTATAAAATGTAATCAATGAAGAATTTTCCAGAAGACATGATTAATACTCGGCAGGATGTTCGGGGGCAACTTGTGGATCCGTTTCCAGCCTGAAAATGAAATGTTCTCACCGTGAAATAAAGAAATATAATGAAAACTTTCATACAACGTTTTTAGTTGCTCCTGGGAAAAGCTCTGTTTGACAATCTCATTCATCCTATTTTAATGAATCATGACAGTTCCCAGTGAGAAACTTTTGTTCAATTCAAACTTCAAAACATTGCCAACCCTTTCATTCCAAACTTCCGTACAAAAAAATGCCCACATGTGGTCAAAAACCGTTATAATATAATGATTACATTATTTCAGCGTACAATCGTCACGGTAAACTAGACTAGGGGAACATTAAAACTGATAATGACAGTTGTTATTCTTCTACTCATTGAGCAGTTTTTATAGCTGAAGTTTGTAGGAGCTCGTTATTCCCGAGCATCGTGTGACACATGTGACAACTTTTGGATAAAAATTTAGCTCGAGAAAAGAGTTGAGTTCCGATTCCCGTAGTGCACATATTCCCTCATCAGTGACCAGATGCAGATTTTTTTTTCAAGACCCTCACTACCTGCACATCTTAAAAGATATTCATTCCGCGCATGCCACCCCATTCATTTTTTTCCCGTAAGGAAATCCTTTCATTCCATGATACGCTTCAACTGCACATTTTTTCTACCCTTCATGCCAGGGAAACCACTGCACGTAGTGCACATTTTCAAGATAATATTAAAATGTATGAGTCCCCTTCTTACAAACAAAAAGTGTTCTTGTTTTAAATTTTTATCTTTATATCTTACAAGAAAGCTCTCACACATTTTCTTCCATGTATGAATAAACACTCTTCAAAATAGCTTCTATCCCTTTTCACCGTGCCCCCTAAAGATGTTCCATCGTTTTTAACTTCCTCTGTCTCTCTAGAAAAAAATGTTTGTAAGCAACAGTTGTACCAGGGAGAGACAAAACCTCCTGCTTTTCGAACCCTTCATGAGCGTTTCTTAGAGTAGAGCAGTGGTTCACGCATCACAAGACACTTTTTCTTAACATAGGCATTTTTGTCTTTCTATAGAAGTATAAGATGCAGATGGAGAGCGTAGTATGTGAAAAATATTCCTATTCTGTTTATTATTCACAACCATAATATTCTTTTTTCTAAACTTTTTCTTCCTGTAAAGTGCCACACACGAATTAAAATCAAGGTTTGGAAAGGATTAGGCTGAAAGTCTGTTACACCCGCCGGCCGGCTTCAAATCCGGTTTCACTTTAATACACAAAAAACCAAGTTTAACAAAACAATCCAACAAAGCCTTTGAATTGAAAATTTCATGGCCAAAGGTGAAATCATGATTTCTTTCAATCCACTAATATTCCCGAAACAATATTTCAAATGCATTAATTGTCATGACTTCACCATTGATATTGTTACTCATATTGGCTTCGTTTCCATTGTCTTTGTCTGTTTCCAGCGATTCATCTATGAAACAATAGAACATTTAACTTACTTAATAGCCCTCCGGTACTTACATTTGCGCTTGCTACATGGTCTCCAAAAGCCACTATAAATATTTTTTTCTTATCTTACTCACAAACTCCAAATGTTCCTTTAAGATTTTCACCTCTCCTGTTGAGTCTTAAATTATATCTGCTTTTCGAACTCGTTCGGTAGTCCACATTCGGCTACTGACGACACCGTCTCTCGCACAAGCAGTCTCTCCTTTCTTTTCATTTTCTCAAACCGTTCCATCCTCAGACAAGCTTAATATTTCAAAAAATCCTTGTGTGTGAGCAGTGTACTCCTAAAGTCGTCAGTGGAGCGTTGGCATTTTCATTTTATTTTCTCGGTGTGTGTGGTGGAAATAACTAGTCTTATCCCTCCACCGCTGCCACTACCACCATTTCCCGTTTTCATCATTTTAAATCACTCCAACGTAGCCAGTGGTGTTTTTTTATTTAACAAACTGAAATACCTATGTGCAATAGTAAATATATATTTTTAATTAAATAAGCCAAAAGAATTGCAGAAAGTCGCCAACAAAACTGACATCCAAATTCATTTTCATTCCAACAGATAATTTCAAAAAAACGTTAGGCTTCCAAGAACTTCTCTTTTAAAAAAGGAAGTAAAACAGTTTGTTTCTCGAAAAAAAAACTGCACACACGTTGTAGTCGTCAACTCGCGATCTGCTCCTGATGACGCTGTCGAGACAACAGTTGGCTTTTTGGCAACCCGAACGAGAGTACCGTGAGCATCGCCAATAATATAATTTTCACTGATAATCTTTTTTTTTTCTCGTCGTTTCCTGTCTTAACAACAAGTGCATCCATAGCGAGTTGACGCGTGTGACGTGTTGTTCGAAAACCCTGTTCCAACAACATGTGGGGAGGCATACATTTCATAAACGGTTGCCAAAATTATAAACGAAAACAAGGCGATAGGTAGAGAAAAACTTTTTTAGTGGAGATCAGATTATCGATGAGCCAGCCAAGTTATCTTTCTTTTTTTGCATTGAGGAAAGTTTTCTCAGACAAGTGTCAGCAGCAGTCATGCTCACTGAAAAGAAGAAACGTTTTTCCTAACGGTCCCAGTTAAAAACACAACTCATCTTTACAACGATTGTGCACAAACGGACAGTGGTGCTAACAGTTTTAAGAGTGTGAATGTCACTTTGGGGTGCTTTGATAAAAAAATATCTCAGTGACGAACTTAGAATTTGAAAAATAATTAAAAATTGATTGAACTCCTTCGACGAAATGCCGAAATCCTTTTTGTTCACACACAAAAGATACGATTATGACGACTTCGGTGCTAGCAGTCAGGTTAAAGTTGAAATTGTCGAAGACGAGATGAGGGATTCTGTGCCAAGTGACACCACCAGCAGTAGTGGCAGTTTCTCTTCTTCGGTGTCTTCAGGTGGGGGTTTCTCGGAAGATGAAATGTCTCCTTTGCCGAAAGACAGATATCGAAAAATGAAGGCATATTCAAGATTTGTAAGTGCTCAGGAAAGGGAACGCCAGACGTCTACTGGAAGTTCTTTCCAGATCCCCAAGTTGTCATCAACAACGATAACTCCGGTGCCTATCGGGATTGACAGTGAGGAGCATCCTCAACTAAGTATAAAAGAAGAATTAGAAGATACACCAATGATAACCTCCAATTTCCAAAGTCTGATTGTTTCGGGATCAAAGTATTCCAAGTTCATGAAAAGGCATGAAAGCTACGAGGACCGGGGCAATGTAATCCATCAGTTGAAACCTCACAGGAATATTGATACATCGTCCTCTTACCAAATCAAACTAATAAGTCCCCCTCCTGGAGGAACGTTATTTCATCCCAGCCACTTGAAATTCCCCAGCCATAGAAAAGATGATCACCTCAAGTTGGAAACAATGACATCGTCTCCGCTCCAGTTCATCATTGCGGCTGCCGAGCAACAAGAGCAAGCTGAAGAGAAACGGATATTCATTGAAGGAAGCCGGAGTGAAAGCAGCCAACACCACAGCCCCATGTATAATCTTCATTCGCCTCCAGAGCAAGATCAACCGGTAAACCTTTCCGTTCGGAAAGTCGACCTTTTCAACTTGACACAATTAGCTGAGGTAAAGAAAACCTAAATCAATTCAATCCTTTTTAATATTCATTTTAATTTTCTCGCTCTTTTGATCCTCTGACGTGTTAATTTGCATCTTATCCAAAAATTGTCTCCTGTCACTGTCACCATCTCTTTTCCATCTTCATCCAACTGTGACATAAATGACAAGTGGTAGATAACATTCAAACTGTTTTCTTGAGATACTGCCAATCCCTCTGCTTAGCAGTATTATCTCTTGTAATCAAAATTTGTTTGAAATCTGACGTACTTTCATCATCCACTCAAAGACAAACCTTGAAATGCTAACCTAATCAATGGTCACGAGTTCTATTGTAAAACTTTTGTTTCCTACACACGTCTTTCACGGGGCTTCACTTTAATTAGCCCATTTTTTATTGGTCTTATGTGCTTAGTGCCATTATGTCAGCAAGGAAATCATAAAAAGCAAACCAGGTTGTAATCAGTTTGTTGTTTCTAACTGCAGAGACAATTCAGCCCGAAAATATTTTTTTGGCAGACTGTCATCTATCTTTCAGCATGGCTTAATAATAAGCAATACATCCATTTTCTCTTGTCTGACTATCTTTCTTTTTGAATAGGTTAGCATCGCAGCTGCAAGACGGGAAATGATGGGCACTCGTTCCGACGTCAGTAATACATCAACACAAGGCTCGATGAATAATAATGCTTCGTTGATGACTGAGCAATCTCTGATTTCAAATCAACAAGATTCCCAGCCCAATTTTCATTCTCCTTCGCCGCCACTGCCATCAGATAAACGGATCCGATGTAAAAGCAAGACTCCCAGCGATGGCGATGGGATTCGGAGCTCTGGTGAAAATGGCATGGGGATTTCCAATGATAAAGCAAATTGGACTAAGACTGAGCACATTTCTTCCAAATCGGCGAAACGCAACGTTGCCTCATCATGCGCGGACGGGAAGTTGAGGAAAAAACGAGATTCAGGAGAGGAGAAAGAGTTAAGGAATGGTAAAAATTCTGGGGGAGTCCTCTCTTCCTCATCAAACTGTAGAATAACAAGCAATAACTCTTTTGCTTCCGCCTCCACCTCCTCGTCACCCTCACCACCGGTGGCGTCCTCGCCATTACAAAGGCATAAGTGCGTGGAATGTGGAAAAGGATTTTCTACTTTGAGTAATCTCGCTCGCCATCGACAAACACACAGATCCCTATCTGATGCGTCGGCTGTGAAGAAATGTCCGCATTGTGACAAAGTCTACGTTTCCATGCCTGCCTTTTCATATGCATTTACGAACACACAACCA
The DNA here is from genome assembly GCA_036561885.1 of Salina celebensis. Classification (NCBI taxonomy): domain Eukaryota; kingdom Metazoa; phylum Arthropoda; class Collembola; order Entomobryomorpha; family Paronellidae; genus Salina; species Salina celebensis. The sequence goes on from JAAXOA010001398.1 coordinate 5,575, forward strand.
GGTAAACTTTTCCATTCTGCGGCTTCCCAATTCCAATCTAATTTACGGATGTTATAACATTCAAAATATTTTCATAAGATACAATTTCCCTAATCTATGATTTATCTTTATACAGGGATGTAAATGTCCATACTGTGGTAAAGGTTTTTCACGCCCTTGGCTTTTGCAAGGTCACATCAGAACTCACACAGGTAAAGGTGGAAAACAGCGTTTTTATTAGTTGGAATTCTCATTTTTACGAGCAGAGTTGTACTTTCTTATTACGCCTTCCTCAATATTTATATAAAAAATCCTTTCAATGTTTCCTTTCGTAGGAGAGAAGCCGTTCAAATGTGGAATTTGTAGTAAAGCTTTTGCTGACAAATCCAACCTGCGTGCCCATACTCAAACACACTCAACGGAAAAGCCATTTGCTTGTCAACGGTGTGGAAAGCTATTCGCATTAAAATCTTACCTTTGTAAGCACATCGAGTCGTCATGTATGAAAAGCAACAGGCCATCTGGCAGCAGTGGTAGTAGTAGTGCCAGTGGGAGCAGTAACGTCCTCCCCACCACTGCCACTTCAAGAAAGCAGCAACATCACTCAGAAGCTATAAATAACTCATCATCCGGCGCATCTTGTTCAACAAGAGGCACGTCCCCTCCACCATCACCACCACCAGTTTCTTCTTCGTCGTCGTCTTCTGCATCCGCTTCACCATCTCCAACGAATCGTGACATTCGTTGTGCCAGTAATAATGCGACAACAACTGTTACAGCTTGCTACTCCACCACTTCCTCGCGTTTAAATGGCTCTTTTCCTTGCTCACCAGAACCGTCACTTGGTTCGAAAACACCAAATGTCGCTTCCACAACAACTCTCCTATTTTCCAGTCGAAATGGGAGCTCCAAGAAAAAACAAGTTAATAGGCCCATTCTCAAAACCAATAACAATAGTAATGAGCATTATTCTCACAGCAAGACAAATTCCAATGAGTCTTTAGTCTCAGCGTCTATTTCGGCTTCTTTCCAAACCTCTACGTCAACTGCTGGCGAGCGTCACTTTGAAAGAATGGAAAACACGGACTTAAGTCAACTCAGTTGCATGAAAGCAACACAAATTTTTATGCTATGAATTTGTCACGTTTTCATGAATTTTCCATTATTTGTTGATTTAATTTATTATGCGCAATATACATGGTTGATGATTGGAACTTCTTGTTGTGCCTTATTTGTAATTTCGTTGAAAATGCGTTTACATCCATGACTGGTAACTGCATGGACAGCCTCCACGTAGTATTTTTGTTTTAGTCTGATTAGGTGTTAGAAATAAAGGAAACTGCATGTTTAATTTTCTACATGACAAAAGAAAGTCTAGTTTTGTAGTTGAATTGTCTTCACGAGTTTTGTGTTGTTTTCAATGTATCATAGTCGTTTCAAAAAGCAGGGTTTGCAAACGTTCTTGTTTAGTTTCAACCAAATCTTCGCAGAGCTGCTTACCAAAGAATTTATGTAAAATACAATATTTTGTGTGCCTTCAGCTTTCAAGTAGTTTTATAAGAAATTAAGTCACGATGCTGCTTTAATAGTCACATTTTATAATGTAGCATCATAAAACCAAATATTACTATACCAAAGTTGTTGTCGCTTCAAGGAGCGTCCACTTTTTACCTGCATAGTCATTACTAATTTATAATTGTTTTTGTAGAAACAGCGACCATGGTCTTTTCAAAAAAGCGAAGTCGAATGCAGTATTCCACAAGCCTTTTTTCTTACTTCCGGTGTGTATAAAAAGTCTGTATTTTTTGTTACGTAGCAACCATATCTTACCCTAAGAAATATTTTATAAAATAATGTAGGGATTTTAGTTTTTAGGTTCTGAATTAAGTCCCATTTATTTGGCTTGATTTCGCGGAGGTGCAATCTAATATGTACATTATGTGTTACAAAAATTACTTAATACAAAGATAGTGTTTTGTTTTTGATGACGTTATTTACTTTAAGTAATAGCTTTATGTACAACAGTTTCAAATAGGCTAGCCTAATTATACCAAATAATAGTCATATAAGTACATTTACTTAAAACTACTTTTAGTCTGATGCTTAACCAATAAACCTAAATTATATTCTACTCATGTAACAAATACAAACTTCAATGCTTGTAATTCGGTTACTGAATCAAAATGCGGTGTTACAAATCTCTGTGTAAAGAGCTAACGGGTGACAAGATGAGAAGAAAACAATGTGCACAATTTGTTCTGTTACAAACTTACAAAGTCAACCTGTTAGTAGCAAATTATTATTTACCCACATTCATGCGAACACACTGAAATAATTTAATTGGTAAATATATGTGTAATTTGTAAGAAAAGACGAAGTTGTTTTGTTTTGTAGCTTACTGAGTGTCTATGACTTTTTTTCTGTTTAACTCTAAGCAACAAGTTATCATGGCAATGTTACTTTTATCGGTTTCAAAGGTTTTAAAGTTGCATATAAAAATGTGTTATATACCAGAAAAACAAACTGCCGAACGTTCTGTATAAAAAAAATCTTTTTGTGAAAATTGTTGAGTAAATAAAAAAAAACGGTTCCTTTCCAAAGATAGTAAATGCCATTTATCAATTCTATCAAAAGAATAGCGAAGACAACTTAATCCTTATTTAAGGCAACTTGGACAGGCTGGCTCATGCCAGTGGAAAACTACAAGTTGTTGATGTTGTTAACATTCAGGATATTGATTTAAAGTAACAGAAAATTCTTTTCATATTTTACTTCTGGATTTCTACACACGTTTTACTACTAGAAATTCACCAATGCGCCGTGCGGTTTACAAATTGTTGAAATTGCCAGCACCAAATTTTAATACTTCAAATGAATTGTAACAGATTCAAGCGTAACATTCCTTTTGATGATTGGAAGTTGCTTCTTAAAAGAGTAATTTTATGGAAAAGTAATTCAACATTTTCACAATACAAAAATGGAGATAACTTTTGCAGCAAGTTTTTTGATAACAGTTCGTTTTCCATGAACATCAACAACACATGTTGAGAAATAAAGGCAAATGATGAGGCGTGATCGTTTAGCTAATAATATTAATATTACACCAACTAGAACAATGAACAAAAGTGTGACTTAATCTTTAGTAACTGATGACCAAAAATCTTACGTAAACTTACAGATAACAGCAGAAAAATTGTAAATAAATTGACACTAGGCAATTCTATAACATTGTAAAATTTTCTTGCCTACCTTGACTCTAATCATTTCACACCGGGATTCTTTTTGAATACATAAACTTTCTCCAATTCCTTCTTCATAAACTCTTGTAAAGGCTCAGGTAACGAAGCAACCCTTGAGTTCATCGTCTCCTGAAATTTTCTAAGCAGTCTTTGCACGGTCTCGTTTTCAGGATCAACTTTAAGAGCTCGTCGGATACTTCTCAGCATTAGCAGAGGCTTATCCTTTCTTGAGTAAATTTCATAAGCTAATATGTGAGTTTCGATGTTGTTAGCCGCAAGTGTAAGGAGGGGTTCGAGAAATTTGATAGCTTGCTGAAGAGGGTCTGCCGTCGCAGCTAGTTTGTCCGGCATAAGCTCCTCAGCGTTGTCTTGTTGATGAGAGTCTCCGTCTTCACTGTTAGTTTGTTTGGATTTCTGATGTTGACCCTTCTTCTCTGCGGCTGCGGCAGCTGCTTGTTGCTCCAGCTCGGCACGCTTCTTTGCTTTCCTTTCCTTATTCTTCAGCTTTTTCAACTCGGAGGGTGTAAGATTTTCTTGATTTAATTGTTCATCAGAAGACTGGTTTTTCAAAGGATTATCGTGGAGATACAGGTATACATCGATAGCTACCTTGGCAGCTTTGAAGTAAAATGGATGTGAATGAAGGATATCCTCCAGTCTGAGAAGACGGATATAGGACCTCAGCGTCATTTTCCGGAGACAGTATGAATGAAAGTCGTATTGGTCTTCAACGATTTCATGGAAATGCTGTAAATAACACAAAGCACTCAAATTAAACATTGGTCAAGTGATCAGTACGAACTTCATATTCTTTTACAATTATATATCAGTAAGAATTCATCATTCAGCTGAATTTGAGTTCAGAAGGATCTATTGGAAAACAAGTTGTAGCATCATTTGTATTAAAATCGTTTTGGTTGATGGAGTTTCCCTCAGCTTACCCTGTCTACTTCCAAGCACTTCTTGAGAGCGTCTCCCCATTTCCCCAACCTCTGATACGTCTTTGCACATTCAGTTTGAAACCACATGCATTGCATTTCGTTGAGGTTATCCATCGGACTTGTACCTTCCCTCGTGAACTTGCCCAGGATTTCCGTCGCTTCGCTGACTTTGTCAGCCCGGAGCATGTATTTGGCACACTTTGAGTTTAGATACCTATCCGCCGTGTCCATTTCCCTGGCGTCGTTCATATTCTCAACGGCTGAATCGAAGTCCTTCGAGTGCTTGTGAATTTTTGCTTTGCACGTGAGCAACTCTATCAGCGTAGGCGTGTGTTCAATCCCTTTATCCACATATTCTATGGCAGTCTTGGTGTCTCCTATGTGGTCGTAATGTTTCGCAAGATAATAATACGCCCACAGAAGCGCACTAGCCGGTGCTCGTTCACTATCCGACTCCAAGAACTTCTCACTTTTCTCAAGCTGACAAACAAATTGTTGGACTAGATTTTGAATAATAGCAACTTTTCCAGGATTGTTGTACAATGGTCGCAAGTCTGTAAACAAAGTCGGTGCACCTTTCTCCAACGCAGCTATCACATACGGTCTTAGCATTTCTCTAAACCGATCGCCCTCAGTGAAGTCTAACGGAAGTCTTTTCACCAGAGCAGCTCTTGGATACTCCGCTTTGAGCTCATTGAACAACTTCATCTTTTCCTCAGGGTCATCGTCGATTCTAAGAGATCTCATGAGTCCTTCATAGTACGCCTTGTTTTCAGGATTACTTACTATTAACTTCCGGTAAATAGCTTCAGCCTGTCTCCACTCTTCTAACGCGATGTGATATCGGGCTATAGTTTCGTGGAACGCAACACGGTCAATTATTTCCTTATTGTGGTCTAGTAAATGCTTCTTGGCCGCAGACATATCTCCGCTTTCTTCTAATATCATATTTTGATACAATAATAGTTCACTCCTTTCATACTCAAAAGTGGCATCCTTCCGCGTTTGTTGAGAGTTTTGATTATCTTGATTCATTGTATTTCTCAAAGCATCCATAATCTTAAACGCCATATCGTAGTCCTTCAAAAGATGGTACGCGATAGCAAACCCAATCCACGACGCACGTTGTCCAGGCTTTTGTTTGAATAACTGATGACGAGTATCCTTGTATCCATCGAGATCCCGAGTGTGGATTTGGACAATGGATAATTCTCTTAAAATCTGGATATTTTGAGGATCCCACTTCAAAGCATTTCTGTAGCACTTTATAGCTTCCTCGTACTTCCGCTCTGACCGTTGTAAAAGTCCGTAAACATGCCAGCAAGTGTGTGACTTCAGATCGTTCTTGAGACCTCTTCGAACATATTCATAGGCTTCTTCGCGGCGTCCAAGGGCATTCAAAATCAGACCTTTCATTGCTAAAGTTTCAGCATGATCAGCGAATTGTGGGTTTCCAAGAATTTGTTTTGCAAACTTGAGCCCGTTCTTGTACAGCTTTTGTTCGTAACATTTCAGGATTCTTTTGAACAGCGCGTTTTCCTTCGGCGGAAGCGACTTCACCTGCACAGGTTTTGGAGTCATGGCGAAAGTGTGATACTTCCAAACTTTGTTTTATTGCTGTAACTACTCTAAACAAACCAAACAGATCCTTGATTAATGGCCATTAAACAATTATATTCCACAAATAAATCTTAAAACTTAAACATGTTTTACCTTAGTTTGTCTACGGCGACAACAAAAATCATATGTTGCCAATCACTAACAGTTGTTTACATTCACCAGTTCAATCCGTCTATTCTGAACTTCTCCAACTTAAATTTATCAAGAAGACAACAGGAACCTCCGAAACCATCCAGAGTCCCAAAGTGTTGTTTGTTTTCAGTACACTGCCGGTGGAACCCCTGTCAAGACCTCGATCACCTTAACAACAAAAACAACATTCAAAAATTTAGTCATTTTATTCTTCACCCTTCCATGGAAGCTCTTTAAGAGACTTTAATCAGTAAAATAAACATCATTCAGCGATATTTGAGTTCAGTAGGATCTATTGGAATACAAGCATCATGTTCACGGTTTCCATCTTATTATCGGAAATGCACGTGATTCAATTAATTTCTTTGTTTAATTGCTTAATGACTTACCTGAATCATTACTTAATTTTATTGTCACACCGGTATCCTCTTTTTTGTAATGCACGCACTCGGAATGGTATTGAAAGTATAGTTTAGAGTTTTAGAATACTTTTTTTCAAAGGGGAATTTGATTTGCTAAAACCCAGACCACACTTCGTTTACACTCAAGTTTGAATACCTCTTGATGTCTCTGTGGTGGTGCTACTCTCCCATACTTTCTATGTGTTTCAAGAATTGTACTCTTCAGGCTATACTTGTTTACCAATGGCGTTAACAACAAGCCGCTATCGATACCTACTACGAAATCCACCCGTCCGGGGTCCGGCCCTCGTATCCACAAGTCTAAATCCAGTCCCGAACGTTTTTAATTTTAAGAAATAAAAGCAGATTTTTAATCCTCAATTCTTTAATTTCATTATGCTTTCATAATTATTTTTACAACACCCACTTTACTAATTTTTCATTGTTTCTTTTGTGTAAAATGGATCCAAAGAAACTTCTGCATCAATAACGGTCGGCAGCATCCCAACTCAATCGTTCCTTTACTCGGCAGCGTCCCAATTCTGCCCTTACGGCAGCGTTCAGACTCAATCCGGGCAGCGCTATGTGGTCTAGTATTTTCAACTGACAAGTCTAAATCCGGTCCCGAACGTCTTTAATTTTAAGAAATAAAAGCAGATTTTTAATCCTCAATTCGTTAATTTCATTATGCTTTCATAATTATTTTTACAACACCCACTTTACTAATTTTTCATTGTTTCTTTTGTGTAAAATGGATCCAAAGAAACTTCTGCATCACGTTGGGTTCAAACTCAAATCAGTTCTACCAAGAGACAAAATCTGAGTTCCAATGTGGAGCAAACTTTTTTTAGAGTGCTTTACTAGAATTCCTATTTTCTGTTTTCTTGTCTGGATATTTGATTACTAACCCGTTAAGCTATGCTTTTATGCACATGCAGCGCTAAATACATTTTTCTTCTTTCATCAAGCGTCATCTACTTGGACTACTCATCCATCCAAGTATCATGCTTTTTCTGTCTTTTTTCCAACTCAAACACACATGTGAATGAACACTTTTTTCATATAAAACTTTATCAAGCATTCTTTTGGCAATGTGACTGGACAAGGATTGAAAACTAGCGGCTGGGGAGATCCGAGAGAATAACTAATTTCATTCTTACTTTGTTGCCAAGTAACAAAAAAAGCTTGGCTTGGACTTCTTTTTTCTCACATTTCCAGGGGCATTATGAGAGTTCTTCTAATAAAAAAGTAAAAGCCAAGAGGCTATCTATTTCACTGCTAAAGAACATGTAATTGAGAGTAATGTGTTAACCAAGGTTAAGCATTGCATAATTACGGTTTATCATTAACTTGATATATTTAGCTCAAAAAAACTTGCCTAAAATTGCTTGTAACAGATGTGCAAACATATGTCAACGAACTACTGACTTTTAAGAAGATAATCGTTTTAAAATAAATGCAAAACTGAGCATGACAATGCCATGTGAGAAAAGCGATAATGCTTGGGTATTGAAAAGGAAAAAATGTAAATCGAGTCATAAAACGTTGCAAAAAAGTTAACTTGTGAGTGTCACTTTGTAGAAAAACAAGCATGCAGTACTGCCTCAACATTTCATCATTTTCATATGAAGAGAAAAAGACGAAAGCTTGTTACGACTTGTGCCGAATGGTATTCTATACTCAGTTCCGTTCTCGACCTTCGTCAATGTTCACTCGGCAATGAACTCAAATATTGCCCGGTTGTTTCACATGGAAAAGTTCCAAACATTTGCTGGAAAAGACAATCAGTTGAGAAGACGTTACAGTATTCAAAGTCACGACTGAATTTTTTGATTTCTTTAAATCAATTCTGTTCAAGTGTCAATCCATCAAAAATGGGTACAGGCTATGAGTTAGAGGATGACAATCCAGAGTTTAGTCAGTATGACGACAGTGAACAAAGTCAGTTTATTACTGAATCACCAGTTCCAAGTGTGGAGACCCACCAGCAAACTATTCAGTCTGTGGTCGACATGGAGACTGGAAATGAGGAAATTTCCGCCCAATCTGGGAAGGAAGGGAGACGGTCAAGTATTCCAATGCTTTTAAGTAAATCGCACATATCTTTACAATTAATGGTGGGGGATTTGAAAGAAGACTTGAAGGATTTTGCACATCAGAAGATTTCAAATATCAATCTCAATAATAATGACGAGAAGAAGCAATTAGCGGGGAAAGTTAAGAAGGAAAGGACTAGGATGGAAGAGATACATTGGGATCATTTTGGCTATAACATCAAGCATGATTTTTGCCTTGTGTATTTTAATCGTGAAACTTCTCGCGGATACTTATCATCCTTATAGTGTTACCTTTTGGAGGTTCCAAGGAGTCCTGTTGCCGTCCTTGCCAGTGATGTTTTATTATTATTGTGCGAAAAAACAACCGATATTTGATATGATATATCCGGTAACTAAACCTGGAAATCTGAAGACTATACTTTTGGAGGTTCCAAGGAGTCCTGTTGCCGTCCTTGCCAGTGATGTTTTATTATTATTGTGCGAAAAAACAACCGATATTTGATATGATATATCCGGTAACTAAACCTGGAAATCTAAAGACTATATTTTTTATCATTGTAAGTGAATGCTAACTAAAGAAAACATGTCACATGTGGAAAATTTAAGTTTTCTAATTGTGGTTTGTTTTGTATTATAGCTTCGATGCATTACGGGAGCAAGTGCAGTGGTCTTGCAGTTTTACTCTTTGCAGTACATCAACATGGCCGATTCCTCTGTGATTGCTTTCAGCTCACCTGTATTTGTTTCATTGGCGTCACATTTTCTTCTCGGTGAAAAATCAGGCTTTATTCCAATCGTTTGTGGGATCATTACCCTTTGCGGAGTCACAGTCATCACAAGACCGCCAATGATCACGGGAGGAGAGGCATTTGACACTAATACGCTGGTATGGTTTTAATAGGATTATGAAAGTTAATTATAAAACGATAAGCTCATCTAAGCAGCCACGAGTATCATGATAAATGGATTAATACTTTTTTTATTTCTTGGACTTTATAGATTGGTGCTGGAATGGCTCTTGGATGTATGTTTTGTGCAGCTGCTACATTTCTGCTACTTCGCTACCTACGCCAACTTCATTTCGCAGTTATCACAGTTTGCTTCGGATTCTGGGGATCTTTTCAATCTCTTGCTTTGTCAGCATCCATATCAAAGTTTCAACCCCCTGAAGGACTAGAAGACTGGATGTTGGCTTGTGCACTAGCTGGACTCACATTCATCGGTCAGACTTGTATTACCTTGGCTTTTAAGTTTGAACAGGCAGGAACCGTTTCTTTATGTAGAACATTTGACATTATCTTTGCGTATGTTTGGCAGTACGTTTTTCTCGGTGTAGTCCCAGACATTTATAGCTTTATCGGTGGAGGAATAGTCATAATTGGTGTTATGATTGCTGCATTCAGAAAGTTTGTGGCGGATCTTCCACCTGAAAACTCCACGCGAAAGGCTCTTTGGATTTTATTAAAGTAAATTAAGATACAAAAATGTCGCTGTTAGAATTATCAAAATGAAATCGTGATTCGCCACAACTCTAAAGACTTATGAAGACAACTAAACATTCTAGACATAAAAGTAGTAAATAGGAAATATTATGTATTATTTATTTTCGCTAGATACAATGATTTTTAGTACTGCTTTTGATCTTTCTTATTGTCAGTCATTAGAAGTTGAGTACTATTGATAGTTAACTTTTTATAGTGATTATATTACTTTGTTTTAACTTAGTCAATAGCGTTGCCAAAGAAATAAATGATTTATTATCTTACCAAGAATCCAGTAGTTTAATGTTTAATTACTATCAGCATAACCTTCCAGGAAAGCTCACTGATAGATTCATTACAAGAAATTTATCATGAAATTAGTTTAGATTTAAAAAATAAAAACGTATTAACTAGTCTATTTCGTCTTTAACTTTTCTAAGAATCTGTTGTTGTAAAGCTCATGAAGTTCATGATGCCCCAATGCCATTCTTCCATGTTCGTGCATATTCGGCATGAATCGTTGGATTCATTTCTACATGAATTTGCTAACATTCATCCCTATCAATGCACTTCATTCTGTTTAACCAAACAGGAAATCCACAATTTCCATTTAGATATGCCCTTTTTTTCTTCAATTGGATATACTACGACTGACGACAGGTTGCTTTGGTAACACATCATTTTCTATAACATTTTAG